>BPLS01000163.1:0-17700 GCA_019656275.1 Rhododendron kiyosumense
CCGCCCCGTTGCCATCCCTAAGCTTGAAGTAGTTTTATAGTACTATCTTTGTTGCTAGTATGCATAATTGAGTACTTCCCGAGAAGCACATACCCATGGCAAAAACAGGGAGCTATAAATAAACAAATCATTGCAAATTGCTTGAGTTATGGAACCATTGCCCGACAGGTTGTGAGGGTCATTGCCCCATGCTAGCTCCAAAATGATCTTCTTAATTTTTAGTAATATTCATCTTAATATTTAGTAATATTCAAGGTTTTGAATGAATAAGGTAGGTCTTCGAACTTTTTCCGTTTTAGTTTAGAGCCCTCATGATTGTCATTCAATGAGATTTTCATTTCTTATTTGAGGCACCAACCCTTAATCCTTGGTTTCGGCTTTCTAGACACCCTAAATTCTGAAAATATGAGCATCTCTATCTATTAGCTAAAGGATAAAGTTCTTGTTATTGTTGAATAAGCGAATGTGCATGCCTGAAGAAACAAGTTCAAGCACGGACGATCCTAATATAGCCTCAATTGACATCAATTACCAAATCCTACTTGAGGAATTCTAACTAGATCAAATTTTCCTTCTAAGCTACGGACAACGTGAATAAAAATAAACTATATGAAAACACGTCTAGATTTTAAAAAACAATTACCCACACTGAGTAAAACAAGAGACTAAGGCTCCGTTCCGGAAACCTTCTTAAAAAATAAGTTCTTATTTTGCCATTTCTCATTCAAAAATAAGAAGGGTCATTCCATAAAACTCAAACAAAAAGTTCCTTTCACATTTTCAAACTAAAAAATAATGTAAATGAAAAACAAATTCAAAATTTTTTTGCACCGTATTAAAGATCTCAATGAGATCTATCAAATAAGATCCATAGTGGTAGGAAAATTATTTGCGTAAATATATGATTTTTGAGCTTGAAGTTGCTTTATACAAAAAATAAGACTGTTGCTATGATAATGGGTGCCGGCAGAGGTAAATCGTACCGGCGGCCGCGCCGGGCCGTCTCAGGCCATCGAACGGCCGATCCGAGCCGTCCAAAAATTTGAAAAAAAAACCGAGGGGGCTTACGCGGGAATCAATGGCATCCGAGGTGTGTAGGATACTTGATTCGAGCACCTCTTTTCCGTGTATATATGATCAAGCACCATACACGGAAAAAGGGTGCTCGGATCAAGCACCCTACACACCTCGGATGCCGTTGATTCTCGCGTAAGCCCCCCTTTTTTTTTTTTTAATAGAATTTTTGGACGGCTCGGATCGGGAGACCGCTCGACGCGGCCGCCGGTACGATTTTCCTCCCCGGCCGGTTGGTACCTATACAAATTCTTCCAAAATAAGTACCAACCTTCTTATTTTCCGAAATAAGCCTTCTTATTACACAAAAAATAAGTTTTTATTTGGTTTCCAGAACGGAGCCTAAGGTTGCCTTGGCAATAATTTATGGAATATAAAATACATGAAAAAGTCATATGTAACGCCTTGAAATTAAAGAGTGTAACAAATTGCGGAGTAAATTTGAACATTTAATTCAAAAGACAAAGTTTGAATTTCAATTATACAATATTACAACATTGTAAATTTTGGTCGAATAAGTTTTGAAATTAACAATAAGTAAATAATGTGTGTATAAAAGAGGTTAAAAAAGAATAAGCCGTCTAATCCATTGATGGTTCCAAGGTTCCATTGTCTCCTTGGTATCAGCGACATCAACAACTTTTGTGGCATCATCATTGTTCACCTCGGCTCCTTTGACACCTTACATGAAATGTTAGGACAATGTAACAGAGCGACCAGTAAAATAAAACAAACTACAACTAATCCTAATGCATGGCATGGCATTATGGGACTCGGGGGCAAGGGGGAGAGCAGCGCGCTGCTGCCTTCTTTTTGGGGCCCATCTCGGTCTCACTCCGATAATCCGAATCGTTCACTTTGTAGAGCTCGTCGAATAGAAAAACTATGCAAAAAATCAGCTTAATTGGATATCATTAAGTGTCTGATCGGAGCCTATATAACTCTTGGTCCATTGGGAATAATGGATTTGATCCAGTATTTCGGATCCATTCTTTTCAAAGTAAAAAGACTCCGATCAAGCACTTAATGATATCCAATTAAGCTGATTTTATGCATAGTTATTCTACTCGACGAGCTCTACAAAGTGAACGATTCGGATTATCGGAGCGAGACCGAGATGGGCCCCAAAAAGGGGGCAGCAGCGCGCTGCTCTCCCCAAGGGGGAGAACAGCCCCCCGAGTCCGGCATTATGATAGTACACGACAACAATAAACATGTAAATGCAAAACTTAAACAAGTAGTATGTGATTAACAAAACGCTAAATTTCTGTTTTCCATGAATAAAAACTTAAAAACCTGATTAGAAAGTCCCACGTGTTATGCTCTAATCCAGTGCATTTTCATATGACAAGTCCTATTCATCTGCCATGAAGGACAACGTGAGAGATGACATTTTGCAAGACCATTGTGTAATGTAAGTTTTGAGTTTGACAACTTTATACTTTGTCCCGAATTTAGCACAAAGTTCTGTTTGCCAAATTTGTAAAATATCACTAATGTAAGGAATATTCATTGGCATTGATTTTTTTTTCCCAGATCCTCAATGGTTTTGATTCGACAATAGAAATTAATAGTTGAGACCAAAATAACTTTGCACTAATGGAGCATGGTATTGAAGGGAAATTAGGGGTGAGCAAAATATCCGTCAAACCGTGAATCCAGTCCAAACCAATCCAAACCGAAAGATTTGGTTCGGTTTTTTAGTAGTATGGTTTGGTCATGGTTTAAAAAAATTAGAAACCGCATTATATGGTTTGGTTTGTGGATTCATATTCATGGTTATGGTTCCAAACCGATCCGAACCGTATAATATATATATAATATGTATAGTTATATATATTTTAATTATGATTCACCAAATAAATATAGGAGCCTACTTTCCTAATTTATCTATCCTATTAAATCCACCAATATTTAGTTTTCCAATTCCTATTCCTATAATTCCTCTACTACCATTACCAAGACTAATTACCCTAACTTTCTATATAAGAAAACCTATCCCTATACTACATAAACCTAATGTACTAACGTAGCATCCATCTCTTGTCCAGCCACAATAAGCCATCTATCTTCTCTACCCATAATTCTCTCTGCAATCTGCATGGCTTCCGTGAATGTAAGAGAAAACAAATCTTGTTCTTACTTTGATTTTTTGTGTTGCTATTTTTTTTAGATCAACAATATTTTATTTGATCCTAACTTTTTTCTTTTGTCTTTTTTATTTATATGTCAACTGCGGAATGAAATTGATTTTAATAAGTTTTTTTTTTAATTTATCTTCCTAATTTTAAGTACTTCAAATATTTTTTTGGAGATGATAGCTTAATTCAAAGCAAACCGTGGTTAAACCGAAACCGAACCGTAGTCTAATGGATTGGATTGGTTTGGTTCTATGCGTTTTGTGGGTTGGTTTGGTTCTCAAAATTTATAATCCGTAGGTATTGGTTTGGTTCTTGGTTTACTATAAAACTGAACCAAACCGGACCATGCTCACCCCTAGGGAAATTAATGCTTTTTTTGAAAAATGGGGAAAGGAAGGGAAAATAAGGAAAATTTTCAAACTTTTTGATTATTTATTATTATTTTCTCAAATTGGGAAAGGAAGAGAAAAAGTTTCCCTTTATCACATTTCCCTTCTTGATTATTTTCTCTTCTCTTCCCTAACTTTCCACAAGTTCCAAAAAAAAGTATAAACGTCATAATCTATTGCGGACGAGAAATGGTAGATTTTGGCATTTGCAACAAATGAAACATGAGAGCTCTAAATCAAATAGTATCAATTTGGAGGGGTATCCTAGCAAATCAACACATCTCATACTATTCCTCATTTCTGCTCTTCCTCACGAGTCAACAACAAAACCAGCGGTGAGATAGCCTGGCTCAGGATCAAAAAAAAAGATAGCCTGGCTCCATTCGTTTTAACTAACGTTTCCACTAACGCCGTCTAACTTTCTTCCACCAATATCTGCCCACGTGTCCTTCAAATCCAAGCGTTGATCGCACGCTATTCGTTCAACCCGGTTCCTCCGTTATCCATCCCATCTCTCCTCCCTCCACGACCCCACTCCACCCTTTTATTAGAAGGTTACTAATCGCCCCTTCCGTGTCAGACACCCCCTTGACACGGGCACTCTTTTCCCTTTTTATCCCCTCCTACTATCTCTTTTTTGTTATTATAAAATTTTAAATGTTAATAACTTTTTTTTCATGAAATTTTTTTAATAAATTTTATATTTTTGAAATCTACTCAACGAAACCTATCAAACGACCCTAATATTGATGGTGAAATAATTAATGTGAAACGGAAAAACTATATTTTTGTGGTAGTTTAAATTGTCTAAAGTGGTTGAAAAATTAAGTGTTCCAAATTTCAATCCCTTTGAACCGGTAGAAAGATTTTAGTTTTTTAATCATTTTATTCTACATGGTCATAATTAATTTTTGACTCTAAGGCTCTCGTTGATTAACTCTTAGAAAGTTTTAGAATCAAATATCTCTTAAGGTTAATCAACGAGAGCCCTAGAGTCAAAATTTAGTTATGATCATTTATGATAAAATGATCAAAAAACTAAAATCTTTTCACGGGTTCAAACGAAAAAGAAAAAAAAAGAAAAAAGAGAGGCAATCGGTGCCTTGTAGTGCGCATGGTGTTTTTGTGTGCATGTGAGCCTTGAAAATTTTTGGACGTGGAGCACATAGGTGAATTGGGGCTTGATGAGTAAGCATCACTTGGTATATAAATAAACTAAACATTGGGACATTGTTTTATTTTATTTTTTGAATAGAACATTGGAACATTACAATTGGAAAGAAAGTAAGAGTAATTAGTTATCCTATAGAGAAATAAAATTTAGAGATAAACATTTTATCAACTTGCCTATGGTTGAACACTTTATCAACAATTGCCCATTACTCAACGTTAATTTCTTTTGGCTATGTAATCTGATGATGTACTCTTGCATACATTGAGATTGAGAGCAATTTTTGAGAAATCACATCGTCATAATTTTCCTCAACTTTCATTTCATTTTCGTAATTCATAAAAGAACATTATGGATTACGAAATTTTTCATTTTTAGATAGTTGGTCAGTTGGAAACGATGTTGCGAATGATATTTCTTGTGGGGAGAACAGTTCCTACGTTGGGCGTGATTATACAGTCGAATTTACAACTGATTTCAGTTTGTATTATTGACTGTTCAGAGTAATATAAATTAAATTTAAGAGGATTCAACATATATAATTTACTTGAAAACTCAAATAAAGAAGTTTAAAAAATATGAAGGACAAAAAAATAAAAACAAACAGATAATATATTAGGCTCCAAAAAATCCTTTAATTTAAAAACATTATTTCATATCCAATATTAGACTTATTTGATAGGTTTTGTTGAGTAGATTTAAAAAATATAAAATTTATTTAAAAAAATATGTGATTTCAACTTCTTTAGACAATTTATATATTAAAAAATATAGTTAAAAAATTAAGTGTTCAAAATTTCAATCTGTTTGAACTGGTAAAAAAATTTTATTTTTTTGAATATTTTATCCTAAATGGTCATAATTAAATTTTGACTATAGGGCTCTCGTTAATTAACCCTAAGAAATATTTGATTCTACGACTTTCTTAGGGTTAATCAACGAGAACCTTAGAGTCAAAATTTAACTATAACCATTTCGGACAAAATGATCAGAAAATTAAAATCTTTCCATCGGTTCAAAACGGATTGAAATTTAGAACACTTAATTTTTTAACATCTTTAAATAGTTTAAACTACCACAAAAATATAATTTTTTCATTTTTCATTATTTCACCATCAATATTAGACTCGTTTGACGGATTTTGTTAAGTAGATTTTAAAAATATAAAATTTATTAAAAAACTACGTGAAAAAAATTATTAGCATTTAAAATTTTATAATAAAAAATAAAATAAAAAAGAGACGATATGGGGAGAGAGAGAGCATAAGAAGCCGGAGGTAAAACAGGAAATTGAAAGGGGCCGTGTCAGGGGGCCTGACACGGGCGATTAACAGCACTCCTTTTATTATCACATCCCCCTTCTCTTTCCTCCCCCAAAACTCGGTCCCGTCTTTCTCTCTCTCTTACCCCCGGGATTATTATTCCAAAATTCACAAGTTTAAAAAGATTTGATTTTTGGGGGTGTAAACATTCAATTCTTGACAAAATGATTTGATTTTTCCTAGGCAAAATCTATTCCTAAGGTTTGTGCGTCGGTATTGATGTCTAACGGGGGATCATCGTCCTCCTCGTACTGGTGCTACAGATGCAGCCGATTAGTTAGGGTTCGCGCCAACCAAGACTCCATCTCTTGTCCCGATTGCGACGGAGGATTCGTCGAGCAGATCCCCGACGACCACCACGCCCCGACCCGATCCACCCTGTCCGACTCCCGACGGCGCCGTTTCCCCGCCACCGCCATGTACATGATCGGCAACGGTCGGAACTCCAACCTCGGCTCGAGCCCCGCACTCCGCAGGAGCAGGAGGAACGGTGGGGACCGGTCCCCGTTCAACCCCGTCATCGTCCTACGTGGCCCCTCCGACGACGGTAATAATAACAATAACAATAACAACGATAACAATGGGTTGGAGTTGTATTACGACGACGGGGTCGAGTCGGAGCTGAGGCCGTTGCCTGCGAGCATGTCGGAGTTTCTACTAGGGTCGGGTTTCGAGAGGCTTCTTGATCAGTTATCCCAAATCGAAGTCAACGGAATAGGGCGCGTCAATCACCTCCCGGCTTCCAAGGCGGCCATCGAGTCGATGCCCACGATCCATATCGACTTGGCTCACGTCGTTACGGAATCTCACTGCGCCGTCTGTAAAGAGGCGTTCGAGTTGGGCACAGAAGTCAAGGAAATGCCGTGCAAGCACATATACCACTACGATTGCATACTCCCCTGGCTTTTGATACGGAATTCCTGCCCCGTTTGCCGCCACGAATTGCCTTCTGAAGGTCGTGCTGATAGGAACACGGTCGAGCCGAATAGAGGGCAAATTGAAAATGATGATGAGGCTATTGGGTTAACGATATGGAGGCTTCCGGGGGGCGGGTTTGCAGTTGGGAGGTTTTCGGGAGGGAGGAGAGGTGGGGGAGGAGGCGGAGGGGAGAGGGAGGTTTCGGTTGTATACACGGAGATGGACGGGGGTTTCAACAACGGGGGCGCTCCGAGGAGGGTTTCGTGGGCGTCCAGAGGGAATGCGTCAAGAGAGGGTGGTGGTGGTGGTGGTTTGAGACGGGTTTTTCGTAACTTGTTTGGTTGTTTCGGGGGAATCGGTTCCTCCTCGGCCTCTAGTTCTAGTTCGGGATCTCAGTTGAGTCACAGAAGTGGTTCTTCTCTGTCCTCGATTTTCAGCACGTCGTTTCGGAGGCGCAGGGATCTGGCTTTCGACACTAGTAATGGTTTGCGGAGATGGTGATTTTATGGGCTGGAGAAACCTTATGAGAATTCTGTTAATTGAGAGGAAATGCTATGTTGAAGACATACTTGCCTAGTTGATGTTAATTGCAAGAAATGAGAAAACAAATGAGATTAGTAAAGTCTCCTAAGTGCATTATGCCTATGATAATTGCCGATGGAAGACTCCAGTAACTTGGAAATTGAAAACACGATGGAGCAAAGAAGATTCTTTTCTAAAGGAAGGAACTTTAGCTTGATTATTGGATTGCAGTTAAGAAGGTACATGGACTCGTGTATCGCTATGACATTGGACTTGAGAGTAGGTGCAGTATGTTTTTATTTGTATTTTCTCTTGTTTCCCATTTAATGCTTTTTCAATTTCCAATTTTTAGGTAGCTCTAATTTCATGCCTTTATGTTGAGTTATTTTCTTTTATGAAATTTAAAGTTTCTGTGAAGCATGTTCTTTGAGTTCTATGTCTCAGATCTAGCTTATTGCTTTGCTGGACCTATCTTGTTTGTTTTGACAGTATATTTATCTTGAATGTGCAAGGATCAGGAAATCTTGAGGTTTAAATGGTTGCATTAAGTAGTTTGTGAATGCATGAATCGTGAAGTAAAAGCCACCAATTAAATTCTGTTTTGAAATTGAAAATTTGAATTTGACTATATGTTTAGTGAGGACTACTTGTAGCTGGGAAGATAGAATGTTGTTGATTGTAGTAGACTATATTCTGACGGTTCAGCTACCTAAGAAGATGACTATTTTGCTGTAGTTGAGTATCCAAAATGTTGATATCACCGGCATTGGGGTTTTTTTTTTTTAAATGCCGGAGAGCACTTGTCTTATGAGCAATTCCTGTATGGATGATCAGATTTGCAAGTCAAAGGTAATAATAAATACTGCGATCCAGTATTTGGTAAACTTAGAATAGGATACTTTTGGCGAGTAAATGAGCAGTTGGAGAACGTTTTGAATTCTGGGATAGAATCTTAAACAAAGGGAATTCTCTGAAATGGTAGAGCTCCAAGAAGGCAATAACACCTAGAACAGGCGAATGATTATACAGGAGGAGGGCCCTTGAAGAATTAGTACAGGATGGGGGCCCTTGAAGAATTAGTAGACTGCTATTATTCCTTTAGTTTTCACAGGGTGGATCTTGGATTGGCAGCAACAGCAGATTTTGTGATGTATGAAATGGTGATCAACTAGGAAATATAGAAAGGAAAAGTGAAGCCGAAGGCAAAACCAAAGAATGGTTCCCTTCACTCACCTATGTAGTAATGAGATGAAAAATGCAGTTTTTATTCGCGCGTGTGTGTGTGAGTGTTGGGAATTTGAGTGTATGAGCTTGATTGAGAAAGGGAAGGGTGAAACTTCGCAGAGGCCTTGTATATTCTAATTAAGTGCAAATTTTCACGCGCATCAAGCTTGCATATTTTGGGTTGTAAATTCGTGAACAAGTTTTTGAACTCGATATATCGCAGCACCGATACTAGCTTTACAGTGTATTAGTTGGTTGGTATTGTTATGTTGTTTCCTGGCATGACTTTCTAACCCTTGTGTATTTTTTTTCTTGAATTTGTTGGACTTGAGATGGAAATTTGAGTTCATTTAGGCCCCGTTCAGTTGCCAGGAAAGAACATGAAAGTATGGAAAAATCAATTTTCCCATAACTTTCCTAGTGTTCAGTTGGCAGAAAAATTCTTGGACTTACCAATTCAAATTTTCCTGCAGAAATTACTTTCCTGCAAAAGTGATCCTACAAAAAACATAGGATTTTGCGTTGCAGGAAAAGGAAAATGAGTGAACACTCACAAAATTTTCCCGAAAGTTTCTTTTTCCTGACAAATGAACAACTAAACCTTAATTTTTCTTGCAAAATTCTCTTGTCAAATGAACACTCACAGAAAAATAATTTTCTTTTTCTTTTACTTCACCTCACTTTACTTTTTCTGGGAACCAATTTTCCACACAACTTTCTCTGACAACTGAACGGAGCTAATTGGGGAATGGTGATTCTAAAGAGGGAAAACAAAAGCATGAAGCAGTTGTCGCTTTGAAAGAGGTTGAAATTAGCCAGGTAGGCAGAGGTGTAAAAATTGAAAGCCCTAATTTGAGACCATCAAAATGGTGAGCCGTGCTCGTCACTTCATAAACTCCGAATCCAAGAGAAGACGGTAAAAAATCACCTGTTTTTTGAGCAGTATCCTCTCCTCTGATGTTGCTATCAGGAGGTAGGGATGGCCATCTCGGCCGATCCGTCCGTATTCGATTCGTTATCCGTCTTGAACGGATCGGATTTTTCGGAGATTTTTCGAATATTGGAGCGGATTCGGATTTATTTTTCAAAAAAAAATTGGAGATCGGATCGGATTCGGAGGTAAGTTTGCCTCCGATCCGCCCCGAATCCGATATCCAATATCTAATCCGCCTCTGAATATCCGATCCGATCTCCGAATATCCGACTATATAAATATTGCAACATAGAAGTATTTTTTTTCCTTCTCTCTCACCCACCATCCCCTCGAAACTTCGTCTGAGACTCTGCGTTTACACCCTTCCACACTACACTTTCTTCTTCCTCCCTCTTTTTTTCTAAAACCCATCCACAGTCCACTCCTCCTCATATAATATACTACTCCTACTATTAGAATAGATTATTATTGGGTTTGGACTCTGACCCCAACATATGGTTTGAAAGAAATTATAACCTCGCTGATGTTATTCGGCGAGCAGGAGAAGCGCAAATCGGAGGAGTGGTTGAGGATCGGCAGCGAAGAGGACTCGCTCAACGCCAACCATAGGAAAAAGATTCAAGCCATGTTCCAATCTGTTTTTCTTTTTTTTCCAAATTTGGATTTGGATATCCGATCGGATCTCCGTTCCCCGTTCGGAGCGGGATGGAGGTCAAAAATATATATCCGTTCGGAGTTCGAAGCGGATTCGGAGGCGGGTGGAGGGTTCGGATTCAGTTTTGGATATTGCAATATCTGCTTTCGATCCGCTCCATTGCCATCCCTATCAGGAGGTATCCTGTTACAATCATTTGATTGATTCTCTCTAGTTTCAAACAAATTGTTTGGCAATAAGGATTGGACTTGTCCTTGAATGACACAGACCGTCCTAGTAGCATCATTTTCAGATATTGATTGATGTCTACGCCGTTTCACCATTGTTTTGGTTGGACTTTGTTTGGTCGTTTCTTCTTACGTTTTCTAAACTTTAATTGTGGGTAAACTTTGCTTTGACCCCTGTACTTCGCAAGTTTCAACTTTCAACTTTCAACGACACCCCCGTACTTCTTTTTTAAACATGTACACACTGTCACACACACACACCCAAGCTTGAACTTTGGAGTCGAGTGGAATTGTTGTTAACATTGCTAACGGAAATGTTGAAAGGACGTAACAGCCCACTTGGGGTTCTGGATACTTGCTTTTTAAAGTAATACATTCACCAACACATTCTCCCTTTGCCTCTAAATGATGTCTCCCTACCATCCAAACCTCCTTCACTCCCAATTCTCTCTCTTCCTCTCTTTCATTTATGTATGTCTTTCTCCGAAGGATTTCAAAAACCGGTTACTACAAACTGGTTGGAACCAGTTTGTAGCGTATTTTTTAATTTTTTTATGATCCGGTTCAAATACTGACTGGTATAATGCTGGGAGCAAAATCGTATGGTGAACTGGCCAGTTCCCACTATGTTGTGTTTTTTAGCATAGTAGCAGGACTGGTTTGGTCAATGGCGGACCGGTTTGGCAGAAAAAACAGAGAAATTGTCTCCATTTTCAACCCCTTCCCCCTAACATGTCTAAAATATTCCCAGAAGCCACATCTTCTATCTTCAACGTAGTTCCAAAAAACCTGCTGTTAGCGAGGAAATACATGAGGAATGGATGGATGATGGATGATTTGGCGGGTTATGCATAGATGATGGATTATTTGTTCATGCCATGGTGATTTGGGGAAGAAAGAGAAAGGGGAGACCATGGAACATTATGGATGAAACCCAATCCAGATGTATATTTGTTGGTTGAAAACTTGAAATGGTCCTTTGTACTCTAATTGAGTATAGCCTCGTTATAGGGAGTGAGATTTGAGAAATTTGGAAGGTGGAATTTGGAACCAATTTTACTTTTTTTACTTTTCAGAAGAATTATAGGAATTTCATTGATAGAAAGGAAGAACAAATACACTAAAAGGAGCTCCTACCCTCAAGTCTCAAGGGACACACTTGCACCTCCAAAACCATAACCACAATGTGCAAACCCATAAACACCTGAAACCTTCACCAATGGGGAGGAGACAACTCCATAGAGGGAGAAGAATAGAAAAAGACCCGAAACCTCCACTAACGGGGAGGAGACAATTCCACAGAGGAAGAAAAATATTAAATAAATAATAATAAATAAAACCACTGGCTTCCCATTCTCTGGATTATTGGTTGTCACTCTTTCAACCCCAAACTCAACGGATCTACACCTATGGGAAGGGTTGAAGGGGGATGGGAGAAACCAAAGGCGAACCTGTATACAGTAGAAAGCAGTGCCGAAAGTACAGAAAAGCGTGAGACTAGAGCCATCGGTGTGAAGCTGAGGTACCAGATCATAAAGTATCGCCACTTGTGTGTTGCCCTGGGACGTCGCTAGAGATGGGGGGGGGGGAGGGAAAGGATGGAAGGGTGGAGAGGTAAGATGGCAAGGGTTTAGAGATCCTTCAAGGAAGAGTCGAATAGAGAGACAATGTTGATGAGAGAAAGGAAGGAAGCGGGGAAGGAGGAGGGGGAGACGGAGGTGAGAGGTGGCGGCCATTAGAGAAAAAACCTAGTAGGTGAAAGTTCAGAGATTTGGGAAGTGTTTTTATATTTTTTTCAATCGATAGAAGAGATTATTTATATCATATATGAAATACAAAATACAAATCCGGAACACTATCTCAATGGGGTTCTTCTGGGTTGGTCCTATGTGGATAGACAATGCCCTAATAGGTCTTATCCACTAATTTCAAAATAAGTTCATAGCCGACTAAATTCTGTCTATTACTCTCTCCGTCCCAAATTGGATGACATTTTTTTGATATTTATATCAATTTCAATTCCTCGTATCTTTCAATATGAATCTTAAAAAATATTGAATATAGATTTTGTTTGATATTTCTCGATTAGTTCTATTATACAAAGTTTTCAAACTCGTGAAAAACATTATAAATTGAAAGATATAAGTAATAAAAAATGACAAATTTTAAAAATTGTCATCCTTTTTGGGACGGAGGAAGTAATTCCTTCCAAAAATACCTTTCAACTCATACATCCTTCACCAACGCGCGCATTAATCCCATTGGCCGCGCCCCCCTCTCTCTTATTTTGACAAATCTTAAAATATTTATAACTTTTATTATATATTCATTTTTTTTGTAAAATTTATATATTCGAAATGCGCCCAATGGCTAGGGCATTCAGTCCTTTGATCACTAGACCTCGTAATGGGGGAAGGCCCATTTTTGCTGCAGTGCACTTTACTCTGGTTTTTCTTTCTTCCGTTTGAAGATCACAATTTTCGTTCGAGAGCTACAGAAGTGTGGACTAGAGAATGGGTTCAGCTTACTCGTTGGATCCGGACTGATAGTGTGTGTGTATATATATATCAAAAAAAGCTAAAGGTGTAGAATTTTGTTTCTCCAACTTATCAGGTTTCAGTCTTAGTTGTAATCAATCTATGTTTCCATAATTTCTATAAGTACTGTGGCTTTTAAATTAATGAAATCATTTCTAAAACATTTAATTAACGTTTCCAAAAATTAGGGCTTTATGGGTTTTCTTTTGTCATTATGTTGGTCTGGTCTGATTTTGTGTTTTCTAAAAAATTAAAATCAATTTGGTTTCGGTTTCGTCCAAAGATGACCGATAAAACCCGGACCAGAATTCCTTTTATATTAATCTAGACCCATTAACTTAACCCATTTAGATCCATTTGAACCGTCCAAGTCTTAACTCCCCCCTAATCTTAATCCGACCACCAAAACCCCTATTTGTCCATTCCGTAATCCTTTGATCTCGTTTTTTTCCCCCCTGTTTCAAAGGAACAAAAAAAACAAAAAAAAAAAGGGGCCGGAGCCAAGTATGTTATACTGCTATGATAGGCCATCTCCAACCCTTACTTTCTTTTTACATCTAATAATGTGAGTACAAATTTGGTTAAAAGCTTGATTAAATACGAGACCCTCTAATGGTTTTCATCAAACCTCGCATCAAATGTTTTCAAATCGTATAGTCCAATTCCAAATGCAATATTTTTGGCCCAAAGCGTTAGAAACCGAGATAACGGAATAGGCCCAACCCAACCACAAATTGGTCCAGTTTCGTTTTTTTTTTTTGGTCAATCGATAGAATATACTCACTCAGTCCCCTTTTTAAAGTCCAGTATTTCATTTTGGGTTGTCCCTCAATAAGTGTTCATTTTGTAAAGTTAGTGGATAAAAATTGGTACATTTTTCATTTTGTCCCTAAAAGTAGATTCCATATTGAAAAGTTAGGGAATAAAAGTGTAATAATGATATCTCTATAGAGGGTAAATAAGGAAAGTGGAGATAAAAGTTGATGTGATAGGTATAATGATGATATTTTCTTAATAAGTTAGAGTTACAAAGCGAGACATTTAAAAAGAGACGGAGGGAGTATCATTTTACATTAGATATGAAATACATAGTATAAACCTGGGACACTACATTAATTGTGAGAGTCCACGAGACAACCAAACTCAACAGCTCAACCAATACAATAAATTAGCCCATTATAGGGTAGAAACAAAGAAAGAAAAGAAAAGTCCTCTAAGAGAAGAACACTCACGTGTAGGTGGAGAAACTCGAACTTCTGACTTCCGAGTGAGTCACAGCTAACTGAGTTAGTCCCAATTGGTTCCGTCCGGTTTCGTTTCACATATGTCCAATGATAAGCACCCGGAAATGTAATGAAAGGGTGCGCTAGTGTCTAGGTTTTGTTTAATTTATTTGTTAATTAGTTGTTTTTGATTATGTTTGCTCGTAGAGTTTGTTTGAGCCGTTTTGTAGGAGAAATTGCCAAATAAGAAGCTTTTGTGGCCTAAGGTGTGTCATGGCCTGAAGTTGCGCAAGAGCCAAAGCAGAGCCAAGGCTAGGGCGTGACCCAGCCTAGGCAGAAGTAGAACAGGCCGGGCAGAAGGGATCCAGCCAAGCTACGCCAAAGCAGAATCAGTCATGGCCAAGGCGTGGCCAAGCTGTGGCCAAGGCAACTCAAGGCGTGGCCAAGGCGGGAAGAATACAAGGTTCAGAACTGATAAGGGCTCGCTACCGATTGGAAGGAATTGCTTCAATCGGTACCGAGCTGCTTAGCGCCGGCCCTAACTGCTTCGGTATTGATCGAATGAAATTGATCCAATTGGTACCGAGAGCTTAACTCAGTAATGTAAGGCTAGGGCAATCGGCACCGAAGGGCTTAGCGGAGCATCTTCGGAGCATATTCCAAGCGGGAAATAAAAGGAATGATGTAATGAGATCCAAAACAGGAAGCATAGGACGTTTTTTGGATACAATTCTTCATCTAGGATAGATTTGCTTGCATCTTAATTTTGTTCTTGAGTGTTCTTAAATTTTCAGCTTTGAATATTTCAATTTCTATCTTTAATTGTTAGTTTTTGATATTGTTGCCTTAATTAAAGTTGTTACTCTTCTTCCGATCTATCGTTTGATCCAATTTATTTCTAGTCTTGTTTTTTCAATTATGCTTAGTCAATTTTTGCTTGCTCTTATCTTCGTAGATATGTGTGAGTAGTTTCAAGGGTTGGGTCATGGGATGATTAGCATCCCGTGGCTTGGGCAAAAATTGCGTTTTCTCACCAATAATGCTTTAATTTCTAGATTTGAAAATTAATGTGGGGTTCGGATTCATTTGGCGAATTACCGAGGTGTTAACCTGTTTGATCATGTGTAGGTAGGAGCATAGACTACCTACCACATATGATGCTTAGAGCTCTGTCGCTCGAGGTGTTTACCAAATGAGTTCTAGAGCTAGCTTGATAATCGAATCTCTTTTTCCCGGTTTAGGTACCTACAATTGTGTATTTTAAATCGCGTGAATTGATGAAAAGTGTGATTTAGCCCAAGTCATGAGTGCTAGGATTCCTAGACCTAACCTATCTTTTTCCTAGTTAATTCGTTCTTAATTTAGCCTTTTATTTCCACCATTTTCAAAGTAAAACCAAGTTGACTGGCTAAAAGTCGAAATCCTTACTTGCATCTACAAATCCGAGGCAAGCCATAAACTAATTCCCTTGGGTACGATCCCGGACTTCTCCGGATTATTTTGCTGCATCGATATTCAAACCCTACGCTTGGGGTAATATTCTCCTACCCGGAAGATATCGAAGCATCCAACACAACAAACCGGTTCAGTGTTTCAAAAATGTCCAAAACCAGACGATATCGAACTGATTTACCCCATAACATTAACAATATGCCGTCTTCTTCTTTTTCTTTTTCTTTTTTTAATCAGCAATGATAAATAGGAAAAATGACGGCTCAAGACTTGTTTTGATAATTAATACTTGCCAAAGACATTTTCAACATTAATAAATATTTTCAGCATGTCCTTGGCGGGTATTAATTATCAAAACACGTTATGGACATTTTCCCTAACAACAAGAGTATTTCGGTTTTCCAAAAGACGCCAAAATAGGGCCCATGAATGGAGGCAACTCAAATTCGGACCAAGAAGAGTTCAATTACCGTTTTGTGGCCCCTTGGGCTTTGCAATGTTTCTGGTCTGCTAAAGTCGAGAAAATTGATTGAAAACATATGCGAAGTTGTAAAAAATGCTAACGAGTTATTGTTATAATCATCAGAAAATGCTTCATTCAAGAAACGATCAATGGCATTTACACAGTTGAGGGTACCCGTTCCCGTTGCCATAGTGTGGTTGATAATATTACATTCCTTGAAAGCCAATGAACCTCGCCGTTTGACGCCCCAAAACTTGGTTGTTGCTAGTCCCAAGCGAAGAAGAAGAGCATGACAGAGAGATAGAGATAGGCAAATGCCCTTGATGGAGATCTACATTGTCTACCAAATATAAAGCTCTGAGCCTAAGCCAATACAGGAAAATACATCAAAGGAAGAATAAAGAATCAGAACCTATGACGAACATCTCTCTCTTAATTAACACACATACACACATATACTATTTAGATGTCTAAATAGTTGTCCATTGAACTGCCCCGTATATATATATATATATATATATACAGGGCCCTTCTAATGCGGATGTCCGCATTCAAGCAAGTTGCGGACCACACCATTTCTCCCCCTTTCCCAATTGAATTTTGATGATCCGAGCCGCTCAATGTGTTCAGAACGTGATTTTAAGGGTACCCGCGAGAAATCGGAAAAAAAAAATGACCGGAAAGGGCTTGGTTTGAGCAGTTTTTATTTGAACCGTTCAATAAAAAATAAACAAAAACTGTTCGGATGAAGCCCTTCCCGGTCTTTTTTTTTGCTGATTTCTCGCGAGTATCCTTAAGATCATGTTCTGAACACATTGAGCGGCTCGGATCATCAAAATTCGATCGGGAAAGACAAAGTCCGCAACTTACTTGAATGCGGGCATCCGCATTAGAAGGGCTCTGTATATATATATATACACACACATACATATACACACAAATATATGTATATCACTTTGGTTCTCCTCCGGGATCCCGGATGGGAGAATGGTGCGGGACTGAAATGTGAACCGTTGGATTAAAATCCAACGGGTTGGATTAAAGAAGCCAAAAAAATCTCTAATAATTACACTTTTTCCCCTCCCCCTCACACTTTCCCCCTTCTCATTTCATTTCACGGCTGAGACTTACGACAGACCACAGAGAGAGAGAAGATGAGAAGAAACGCGAAGAACAAAGAAGAGAAGAAGAACAAAGACGAAGACGAACGACGTCCCGCACCAACCAGCCAACATATCTCTATATATCTCTCTCTCTCTCTCAAAATCTAGATCGGAAGAAATTTCTCAAAAATTAGGTTTTTTTTTTAGGACGAACGACGAAGAACGAAGAGGAGAAGAAGATCGAAGAAGAATGAAGACGAACGGCCAGCATCCACTGAGGTCTCTCTTGGAAAAAAAAAAATTTGGTTAGGGCTTTTTTCATACATTCGAAATCGGCAAAAAATT
>BPLS01000163.1:22700-37946 GCA_019656275.1 Rhododendron kiyosumense
TAGGGCTAGGTCAGTTGAAAGCATAATAATACCCGGAAGTCCGGGGTCGAATCCACAGGGAGCGCACCTATAACTTGTTTCAGAGATTAGCTTCGTAGAGATTTTAGCGTTAGGACAGCCAACCAAACTTCGGCGTTGAGACGGCCAACTGAAGGTTTTAGCTAACTGGCTACTTAACCTATCTAAAGCTTTTTAATTGGAGATTAAACTAAAGGCTAGGTTTAGGGAAAACTAAAGGCTAGGTTTAGGGATAACTAACACCCATAACTCAAAGACAAACTTGTTCCTCTCTTTTTAGACAAGGATGATAAACATGGTTAGGGTTTTGGAGACATTTTGGCAAACACTTGGAAGGACATAGCCCTAAGAATCACATGTGGCAAGGAGTCAAAACCCTGGCCTACATGTGATCAAAGGGGTTAACACTTCCAAGCTTTGATACATAAAAATATCCCAGACCCATGTTTACCCTTAGAAAATGGAGAAGAACATGAAATGCCCTTGGTTACAGGTTGTTAATCATCCCATAACCCAACCTTGCTACACTACTCACACATAATGAAGGAAGACGTGAAAGGAGTTAGGGTAAGGAAAGGGAGAAATGAAAACATTTTGAAAATGGAAATAAAAGTTGGATTACTAAGGATCCCAATAGTACTTACAACATTAATGAAGACTAACCACCTCAAAACCCAACAATCAATGCTCTATTGAAGAGAGATTGAGAGTTAACAAGAAAAGGGAGGTAGAGAGAGAAAGGGCTAGCTCTCCAATGTAAAACATAACCCCAAAAAATGTGCAAAGGGGGTATTTATACTACCTCTTTTTAGTTACAAAAGAAAAAGAAAAAGAAAATAGAAATCTATAGAAACTGGGGGTCTTCTACTGGTAGGAATTGGCCCCTTACCGGTAGAATGGCTTCGATGCAAAAGATGAATGCTGCTTCAACTGGGTTTCTACCGGTAGGCATTGACCTCCTACCAGTAGGTCTTGGCCGGTGTGACGATGTGGCCTTTCTGGAAGGAAAATGAACCGGTAGGTAAGGTTTTCTATTGGTAGGTAATTTGGATTGGCCAGACCTTCACAGCAGCTCATTTCAGACTTGTTCCGAGGCCTCCGTGACAGTCCCCAAACTCAGATATCGCTCCATTTGGAGCCTCCGGATCCCTGGTCAACGTTGGAGTGAGACCGTGGCGTAAAATCCGCCTTATTATTGAAGAAAACCTATAAACAACAAAAATGCACCTTTCACGCAATATCATTCAAAAACAAAGAGTTATGCACGCGAGCGTGGCAAATGAGTGAGATAAGTCCGAATATTTACACTATTGTGGGCTTATCACACCCCTCTACTTGGACTTTGCTAGTCCCTCACAAAAGATTCACAACTAAAACAACCAACAAATCTTCCCAACTAAACAAGGTACAAAACATATGCTCGGCACTTCAAAGTAGCAAGATTCAAACTACTTTTCTCCAAAAATGGAAAAAACTCATCCCATCAACATGCCAGCATTCAACAAATCTCATTCAAGTGACACACGAGAGTATGTAAAGCACAAATGAGTCTCGACTCCAACACTCACGGGGGTATCTCTCAAAAACTACTTCGCTCGAACAATGCAAAACATATCCCATAATCAAGCACGAAGGGCTTATGCGACAACAGGAGCTTAAAAAGTTGCGCATGCTATCAATGAAACGCTTGACAAGAAAGTGAAGCTATTTATGCACAAGATATTGGAAAGCAAGAAAAGACATAGCTAAAGTAATAAAAGTTTCGAAAACACATTGCAAAGTAGAACACCGGTGCACTTAAAATCAACTAAGGACTTCCTAGCTTATAACGAGTTATGGGTTACACAAAACAGGTTAAACAAAATGGTTACCGGCCTATGCTAGCTTGGTATACTATCATTCTGGTTGCGGGTTGTCTAAAAATCGAAGGGCATTTCTGTCCTTCCAAAAAAATCGAATGCAAAACTGATGCACCACCAATAATAATTTTACTTGTTAACATTAGATGAATATTTGCTCGAGTGAGTCCAGTAGCTTGGTGGATGTGCATATCTTCAAAGCCTCGGAGAAGGGGGCTGATCGGGCTAATAAATCTTCGCTGGGGCAATCTCATGTGTCAACAAAGAAAGGGAGAAAAGGAAATGTTGAGAGTAAACATAAACCTGTCAGTGCTGGGGTTGGCACAGATGGAATTGAGAATGGCGGTATCTCTCAAGGTCTTGGGAAGCATAGGTTCGTGGAGTTGGAGAGTAGGGCACCACATATTTCAAAAGGTAAAAGAGCTTTCTTGGGTGATGTTTCTAATTCTTTTAGGGTGGTGGTGGCCAACCCCAATGGGCCCCCCACTAGTCAATGAAGGTTATGGTGTGGAATTGTCAAGGTGTGGGGAATCCCCTGACAGTTTCCCGATTAAAGGAGTCTTGGTGACTTCATTCCCCGGATTTGGTGTTTCTGATGGAAACTAAGAACTCTGACTGGTACTTAGTTTGGCTTCAGAAACACCTAGGTGTAGATAGAAGTTTTTCTTTTGTTAATCCTATTGGGTTGGGTGGTGGTTTGTGTATTTATTGGAGGAAGGGGGTGCCATTTCAGCTTGTTAGTAGTGTTGATGCTATGATTGATGGGTATGTTACTATGGACGCGTATCGTTGTAGAATGTCCTTTGTCCATGCCCCTAATTCAATGCAGGAAAGAAGGGGGCTTTAGAATGAATTGCTTGATATAGCCAGGTCTAAGCCTCTCGATTGGCTGGTTGGAGGGGATTTCAAAGCTATTACTCATGTAGATGAAAAGTTGGGTGGAGCTGTACGTCAAGATTGGGAGTTGGCTGATTTTCAGGGCTTTATTCGGGACAGCAAACTCATTGATTTGGGTTATGTTGGATACCCATTCACATGGAATAATAAGAGATCTGGCTAGCATAATGTGAGGGTACGATTGGACAGGTTTCTAGCTAGCCCGAGTTGGCGAATTCGGTTTCAGAATGCGATGGTTTGGCATCTTAAATCTGGAGGGTCAGACTATTGTCCAATTTTTCTGGATACTTCAGCTCCGGTAGAGAAATTCAAGCAAAGGTTTATCTTTGATAGTCGTTTGGGTGATAATGAAAAGTGTGGTTGTATTGTTAAAAGGGCTTAGGGCTCTCAAATTCAAGGGTCCAAGTGGCACTAGGTACAAGGGAAAATTAAGGCTTGCCGTGTGGGTCTTTTACAGTGGAGAAGGCACCATAATGGCAATTCCCGACACAACAAGGAGGTGTTAGGAGCCAAGTTATAACATCTTTTTGAATGTTCTAATTTTGACGGCAAAGAGTATAATCATACAGAATCGCTTCTTAAAAAAGTAGTTCAAGAAGAGGAAATTTATTGGAGGGACAAGGCCAGAACGACTTGGTTGAAGGCTGGGGATAAAAACACTGCTTTTTTCCATGCCCAAACTGTTCAGAGGCGTAATCAGAATCGGTTGCTTGGTCTTGAGGATGCTTCTAGGGCTTGGAGAGATGAGAGTAATGCAGTAACTGAGGTCGTGCTTGACTATTTTCAGAACATTTTTACTTCGGAAGGGGTGAATAATGTGGAATCAGTTCTGGGGTGTGTGAACCAGCAAGTTTCAGCGAGGATGAATAGGTTTTTGGTCCGACCTATTTCTTATACCGAAGTGAAGAGTGTGATGTTTGATATGCCTTTTGGTAAGGCTTTGGGTCCGGATGGCATGGGTGCGGGGTTTTTTAAAAAATATTGGCAAGTTGTTAGACCGACCATTGTGGATGCTGTTCGTAGCTTTTGCCATTCGGGTCATCTTCTTCGTAGTATAAATCATACAGACATTGTTATGATCCCCAAAGTTCAGTGTCCTATGAATATGGGGCAATTGCGTCCCATTAGCTTATGTAATTCGGTGTATAAGGTGTTGGCTAAAGTCTTGGTTAATAGGCTTTAGCATTTCTTGCCGAAGATTATTAGTAACAGTCAGAGTGCTTTTGTAGCTGAGCGGATGATTTCAGATAACATTATTCTTGTTCAAGAAGCGCTGCACTACATGAAGAACCAAAGATATAGGGGTAACAGGTCTATTGCAATGAAATTGGACATGAGCAAGGCTTATGATAGAGTTGAGTGGGGTTTTGTAGAAGCCATTATGCATAAGATGGGGTTCTCTGAGGTCTGGATTGGTTGAATTATGGGGTGTATTTCGTCAGTAAGCTACTCTCTTTTGCTTAATGGGCAGACTTCCGATTTTATACAACCGCAAAGGGGACTTCGTCAAGGGGATCCTTTATCTCCGTATTTGTTCCTGTTATGTGCTGAAGGATTGTCAGAGATGCTTTGGAAGGCAGAACTCTGGAAAATGATTCATGGGGTCAGAATTTGTCGAGGGAGTCCTCCGATCAGCCATGTTCTTTTTACAGATGATACGATTATGTTTTGTAAAGCGAACCGAAGGGAAGTGCAGACCATTGATTCCATTTTGACGGATTATAAGAAAGCGTCGGGGCAGCTTATTAACTATCAAAAATCCTCGCTCTTTTTTAGCAAGAATACCAGACAAGATATGAGGGTGGAGCTCAGTAATGTCATATCTATTCCAGTTCGGGCAGACCTTGGCAAGTATTTAGGTCTTCCGGCAGAAATTGGTAAGTCAAAGATTAAGCTTTTCAGCTCTATCAAGGATAGAGAATTGCAAAAATTGGCGGGTTGGAAGGAGAAGTTGATTACGCTAGCTGGGAAGGAGGTATTATTGATGTCTGTAGCGCTTGTTCTTCCTACTTATGCTATGTCTTGTTTCAAGTTGCCGGAAGGATTGTGTCGTCAGATTGAAGTAGTTACGGCTAGATTTTGGTGGGGTCAGATTGGAAATGAATGAAAAATTCATTGGATGAAGAAGGAGTCGATTGTGCAAAGAGAAATTCAAAGGTGGACTTGGGTTTCGAAGTCTTACTGCATACAATTTGGCTCTCCTTGCGAAGCAAGGCTGGCGGATTATAAGGGCTCCCCATTGTCTCGTGGCTAGGGTACTTAAAACTAAATATTTTAAGAATTGTTTCTTGGAAGCTAGTTTGCGGTCTAATCCATCATATGTCTAAAGGGGTATTTGGGAAGGGAGGAAAGTTCTAACAACGGGGATGCGTTGGGTGATTGGGAATGGTACATCAGTTCGGGTGGATGCTGATCCTTGGATTCCTAAAGCAGGAGATTTCATGGCTAGGAGGGTGGTAGTTGATGAAAGTATAGAGATAGTGGATCAACTCATTGATCCGATGTCAAGAACTTGGAAGGTGAGTGAAGTTCAGAGGCTGTTTGATAGGGAGCAAGCGCAATGCATCTTGAGCATTCCAGTGTCATGCACAAATGCTTTTGACTCCTTTGTATGGCATTTCTCCTCTTTGAGAACTTATAATGTCCGCTCGGGTTACATGACAGCATTGGAGCTTAGTGACCAAGGCTCGACGGCAAGTGGAGATAGCGAAAATTCTACTTCTGCTACCCTTTCAGAGAATTGATGGTGACATCTATGGAAACTCAAAATTCCGAAGAAGATTTTGCACTTTTTTTTGGAAGTGTCTTCATGAGATTTTGCCGACTAAAGCAAATCTTTTTTGGAAAAGGGTTGTTAAGGAGTCAAGCTGCCCAGTTTGTGGGGTGGAAGTGGAAACAATTCTGCACCTTTTCTGTACATGCCCTTTAGCGCAACACGTCTGGTCTTTGTTTCCTTTTAATACGGGCTTGGTTGGCGCTAGTTATAATTCATTTGTTGATTTGTGGGATGCTTTTAAGGCTCGTTGGCAGAACGTTTCGAATATGGGCCAGCGTTGTTCTCTTATAGCAGTTGGGATGTGGGATATTTGGAAAAATCGAAATGGTGTTATGTTTGAACAAAAAAATTTGTTGCCTCAAGTTGTTAGTTCTAGGGCTGCAGGTTGCTTTTATGAATACTTAGCAGCAAACCGATCAATGGGAGAAACTCAGGGTAATAGGGTGGAGGATTCTAGCTTTGTTTGGCAGCGGCCGAGTACTGGTTTTGTTAAAATTAATGTGGATGGAGGATGGGCAAAGTTTTCTGAGAAAGGTGCATACGGTGTGGTTATCAAAGATGCAAATAGAATGTTCATGGCTGCTGTATCTGGATGCTTGTCTTGGTGTAGAAGCCCAGAACTCGCAGAGGCCATGGCGGTTCGTCGTGGAGTCCAAGTGGGGCTTCTACTAGGACTAAATGCAGTCATGGTGGAAAGTGATTCTAAGGCAATCACTGACATGATAAATGGGCATACATTAGTAAGCCAAATCGTGAATTCTATCATCCATGATGTATGTTTTGTCATTTTGCTAGTTTTGTGGTGGGGCAGAGACACTGTTCAAGCCTATTTTCAAATTACTTAAATGGGTTTTCTGACTTTCCCACAATTCTGGTTGTGTCCCCAAAAAAGGTATTCTATTTTGTTTTTTAGCTTCTGGTATTTCAAGTTTGTTTAGGGGCATTTTCGTCTTTCTAACTTTCCACACCTGACAGCTGCGTGTACGTCTCCGCTCCTTCTCTCGTCACTTTCAGAAAGAGAGAGAGAGAGAGAGAGAGAGAGAGAGAGAGAGAGAAGAGGATGAGGAGGACAGAGGAGGAGGTTGGTGATGGGGGGGAGAGAGAGAGACGTGCACGGCTGCACCGAGTAAATGGGGAGAGAAGGAGAACAGCTTTTCACTTCGTTATCAGAACTCCACCGACTTCCAGCCGAAGCCATTAGATCAATTTCCAGGCGAAGCTACTACTCTCACTCTCTCTCCCTGGCGAAATCGATCTCCATCCGAAACTGCTTGATTGAGGTAAGGATTTTGAACCCTCATTGAGTTCACTTCGAATTGGGGGGTTTGACATATGGAATTAGGGATTTCTGAATTGGAGTTTGTATATTCGTTATTGGGGTTAATTTTTTTTTTCCATTGTGTTTTGGGGTTTGTATTAAGGTCTGAAATTCTGAACTCTGGGTTTTTGAATTTGGGGTTTTGATTGCGGTTTGGGTTTTGGGTTTGTGGTGGTGTGACAGCAGTGATGGTGGTGGCTGGTGTAGTAGTGATACGGTGGTGAGGGTGGTGGCTTGGTAGTTCAGCCGTGGTGCAACGAATGGCATTTCTACCCTCTCTTCTGGTGAAATAAAGGCAAGTGATTCGCATGTGGGTGAATTTCCGTCCACAAAATGGACACCTGTTAACCATTATACCTAAATAATAGGTGTAGATCGGATAGTTGAGGGATGAATGGGTGATTTTGCCCAACATTGACCAGACCAAACAGGACTGCAATTGTTTCCACCCTTTTCTGTTTCTATTTTCCCAAAACCAAACAGGGTTTCTTATTAAATTTTTTGCCCCTCGAACAACCAAACCGTCAAGTATACCCCTAATAAGCTACGGCATTCTCAGATTTTGGAATGAAGTCTAACAAAACAATTCAGGATGGTTGGATTGTGCTCTGTTTGACCAACACCTGTAACGAACGATGTATGATTTTCATGAACGCAATTCGGATATTATGTGTGAATCTGTATGTTTATGGTTTGACTTATGTTGGGGATTTGAAGCATTGACAACTGGGCGGAGACAGAAGAGGCCGAGGCAGCTAGAGGAGGACTTGGATGGTAAATTTTCAACAATGGGCGAGTGCAACCCTGTCATCTATTTAGAGGGTTGCCGGTTGCCAATCACTCCCTCAGGTATTCATATCAATCTGGTTAGGGTTTACCCTCCTTGAAATTAGTTAGATCCCAAGTTTTTTAAGTGATTGCATGCAACGATGTTGGCCCAATACGCGGTTAGGCTCTGTTTGAAAACTTAAAGGGAAAAAAGAAAGGAAATAATAAGTTGTCATTTCCCTTTTTTGTTGCTTCTACGATGTGCACTGATCGTTATTTGTATTGTGTTATTATCTTTAAGGTAAACTTATTGTACGTGAGATGTTTGGCTTATATAGTTATATGTGATGTGATGAACTACATGCATTTGGAAAACTTTTTGATTGTGGTGTTAGAATAGGTTTTCTTTTTGGTAATTAAAATAGGCCCACGATTAATAACAAGTGAGACTATAGATGCAAGTATTTATTTAGGGGTGGGTCTGTATCTTCGATCTGTACCACCAGACGTCTCCTTCTGAGTCCAGGCAACATATTATTCGCACAATGCTCGCACGTAACTAAAACCATTAAACAAGATCACCATGAAAAAATAAAGTAGAGTACTAATGATTTGATTTTTATTTGTAAAGAGAGAACGGAGCCTTCCATGATAATTCCTTCAATTATTAAGTTATTAGTATTACTCCACAACCAAATTTTTTCGAGTACAATTTTTTCCTCCTTCTCAAAGAAACATCAGACAAATTGTAATGAATGGCCATCTCTAATCAAGGGAAATAAACCAGTAAAGCAATAATTTTCCCAGTTGAAAGAATCCTCAAAACTATACTCCCTAACATACCAACTTTTGCCAAATACTTCTTCACCTTTAGCTCTAGAACCTATACTTACATATTAGATGCATCAGTTTATTTATTACCAACAAAAGATGATTAAAATTGCAAACCCTAAAAAGATTTGCAGTAGAGAGACAAAATCTATCTCAATTGGGATTGGGGCACGAGACTGACAGATTTGTTAGAAGGATGAAAGACTTGATTTGGTGGGTTTTCACTAGGGAGTGGAAGGGGACCTCAAGAGTCATACGCTTCATGGGCATCACAACAGCTCAAAACGTGGTAAAGTATAAAATTGTTCATCCCTAAAGTCACACACACACACATTTGAGCACTCAATTTGGTGAAATTACTTTGGGTTTGGTATATTGTTGTATGTTGTTGTAAGTAATTTTACTTGTGATATGTTATTTCTGTGTATTTAGAGGTGCTTGAGGATCCAGGTTGTTGCAAAAATGTCGGATTCCATTAAAGAAAGAGGGCCAATATTTAGAAAAGTCTAGGGGGTTAGAAGCTTTTTTCCAAATTGAATTTGTGGAATGCTTTCTAGTAACTTTCATTGCAATACAAGTTTTTATATTTTCGCTATTCACTTTGGTGCACTCAAAAGGATGGTCTGGGTATATATACCAAATAACCAGCAGCTGTGACATCCATTTGAGTTGTTATCTCTATTGTTGCCCCTTGGGTCATGTTGTGGAGTGGAATTATAATTTCCAGCTAAGTGCATGGTTGGATGACATTGTGTACCATTCGTTTGTGCGGTATAGCGAGAAAGGTATTGGCAGAGTCTATTTTATTATTGCATACGTTTAATGATGCTATGCAATGTATTGGTATGTGGTTGTTTACGTCTTAGTTGTGCATTTTCTATGGAATTTAATTTCTAAAAAGTTTACTCAGGTGTGAATCTGAGCCAACATCTAAAAAATACTTCAGTTGCATGTTACTGAGGTTAGATGTTTTGTTATCCTGAGTGCTTCCGGGTTAGTTTGGTGTTTGTTAGCTGTTACAAACAATATTAGATTTTTTAGTATTCTTTGCAGAGGTTGCCCCATGGTCTTCATCAATACTTTGATGCAAAATGGTTCAAACACTTGAGTTCTCTTGAGACGTGGAATGAAAGCCTGGCCACTAGAAATTGTTAATCATCAATTTCATGAAGGTTGGAATTCTTTCCGTGAAGTGCATGAGTTGTAAGTGGACTATAAGCTTATTCAAAGATGTGAGCATAAGTGGATCTTTCATACTATTATATTTGATAGAAATGGTTGGGAACTTGTGTTTCCTTGGTCGGGTCCAAATGCACGCTGGCAAGATTTGCCTCTTCGTTTCGGTGAGTACACTAATATCATATGATAATGGCCACTCCCGTGTAGTATACAAACCACTGGCAAGTAGTTAAGTACACTAATATACTTTGCCTTTATTCCTTTTACTCAACCAAGTAATGTTTTCGAATTTTGATTCTGTTTATGGTATTCCCGCTGTCCGTTTTTTTGAGTCCAGTATTCCATTTTATGTTGTCCCTTAATAAGTGTCCATTTTGTAAAGTTAGTGGGGGTAAAAGTTGGTGAATTTTCCATTTTGCCCCTAAAAGTATATTTTATTTTGAAAAGTTGGTGAGTAATAATGTAATGATGATGGTTTTATAGACGGTAATGAGGGAAAGAGGAGGTAAAAATTGATGTGAAAGGTGTAATGATGATGTCTTTTTAATAAATTGAAATTACGAAGCAGAACACTTAAAAAAGAACGGATGGAGTAGTTTATATTGTATGCTTGAATTTGGTTGTATGCTTTCATTTATTTAAGATAGTGTGAGATGATATGATCTTGTGTTTTACTTTGTTGACATAGATAACCAGATTCGTTGGTTTACAAAAGTGGTTGGAGGGATAGCATTTCTGTTAATGTGGTTAATTTTTTGTTCTTTTATTGACATTTTGCTATGTAAGTTTTTGGTATTCCCTCTTTTTTGGGTATTGTTTTATTCTGAATTATATATCTTGTTGGATTTATGATAAAGCTAATGCTTCTTGGGCATGAAGAGATCTTTATAGTATACAATCCACATATATGTAAGTTGTTGAAGAGCGCATGCAAGGTTTATCCAGTCAAAATCGTGGAAAATAAGTTGAAGGGAGGCTGGTCTGATTTTTGGGCGGACCATCGTTTGGGAAGTAACTTTAGATTGATCTTTGGAACTGAACACAAATGGATTTTTGATGTTATAATACTTGATGCGCATTTGAATCGTGTTGAGTATAATTGGATTTACAACGGCAGTTTTTCTTTTTTAAGAGAGAGAAGTACTTGGTTAGTTTGATATGAAGTGATTCTGAATTTTATTGTAATAGTATTGTTTTTGCAGTAGAAATCTAATTTTAGTCTTTCCCATGAATTAGGGTTGAGGACATCTATCTTACCTTCTTTGCAGCATAATTCAATGAGAAATGCCTTCGACTGAGAGTTGTATTTGTAGCAATATTCATTACATTAGTTCCTTAATCGTTAATCCAAGAATATTGAATGACCCATCCCAAGTCTATCCACTTTAGCCTCCTTACCATCTGTCCATGCATTTGTTCTTTATGATTTGTTTGGGCCCTCAAGTTAGGACAATGTTATTTGCTTCAGCTTGTAATCATAATTATGACTATTTTGGCTATTTTCTGTAATATGTTCTACGTTAAACATATGATATAATAAAATATCTCGATACACCAAACATCTTGTATTTGTGCTGAACTTTAAATCGTATCCATATATATGTGTGTTTCTTTTTAAAACCATCTTCTAAATCAGCCAAAAGGACCCAACAATTAAAACACATCTACCCTAAATACATTTAATTATTGAATCAACTGGGTATGACCAAACGTGCGTAGCAACTGAAGTATTTTTAAGACCAAAAGAATATAACATAAACACTAAATACATTAATTATTAGATCAACGAACATAATCGAACGTGCGGAACACGCTATTAAGATCCTAGTAGGTTTAAAGAACAAAATATCTGAATTAATAGGCTGAGGGGATCGAAGTGCAAATTAACAAATATATATCATCTCCAAACCAAATACATACCAACTTCAGAAATGACCCACTCATGCTTATACCTACTCCCATAAGAGATGGAAGGATGTGGAACTAATCATAATTCAAAATTTATTATTATTTTTTTAAAATGTTACCTATACTAGCGCTTACCCGTGCCTACGGCACTACACATCGCGATTGAAATTAGTATATTGTATTTGTTCCACTTCTTAGTGGCGCGAAAGAGAACTACTTAGGTCTGGCGGATGCCATGGGTGTTGGCCATCTCAGGATTTAGGTCTACGGCTTTGTAACCTTTATTGTTGCCTTATAATCTCTATATGCCGTTTATCGGGCAATTGACTTTTATGTTCGTTTTTATTTAATGCTAGAAATCCCGTTTGACCAAAAAAAAAAGAAAAGAAAAAGAACTACTTGAGAGATATAACTAAACCAACCCCGCTACCAATTTAGACCCCGACTAATACAATTCAACTACCTACGGATAAATTGAAATCGTATGCCTTGTTGTAAAAAGAAAGAACAAATGTTAATTTCACATTAAAGACATTAGTTACACAAAGAAGCCAACCTAAATTCATAACATGCGGCTCAACCAATGGTAAATTTAGCTGTCGAACTGGAGAAATGGAAGATTCATATCCTTGGGCTTTGGCAAACGCAGATAGAAATCACCTTAAGGAGGGAATCATTGTAAAGCTACGGTTTTCAAACACGCATTACCATGGAGCTCAAAACCTAAAAACAAAATACCAAAAAATTATAAGAAAAAAAAACCCACCAAACCATCACATAAGGAACCCACCGAAATCAATAGAATTCACCGATCTTCCTTAACAACACAGGCCTTAATTGTTAATAATTTTAGACCATATTGGAGTGTTATTGGAGAAAGAGATGTGGACAAAAGCAGAGAAATAAAGAAAGCTCAAAAAAGCGTACCACTCGCTAAGCAAGCTTCCAATCTTGATGATGATGAAAGTATTAGAGGGCGATTATACTCTTGCCTCTATCCCATACAATTACCTGGAAAGAAAAAAAATGAATTAACATCAATAACGATTGCATAGCAGTAATGCGAAACCAAAGTGATTTTGAAAGGTTAAACCCCATAAGCCACTATTTCCTAGCACAACACTTCTAATCTTAGAGGCCCAACAAAAGATGAGGAAAAAACTAATTTTCTACCGTGATCAAGTGTTTGTCTGTGAGTCTTAAAAATGAACAAAAAACCTATTCCTAAATCAAAGACCGTCATTCACTCGGAAGGCAAAATGGAAAGCCCAAAAATAAAAATAAAAAATGCATGTTGTGGGCATAAATTTCGAACTACAGAGAACCCAATTGAAATAGAACCATTAAAGCATCCACAAAAAAAAAAACACCAACCGACAAAGTCCGATGGCATGTGTATGTGGAGGAGAGAAACGAAAACCATAAAACCAATTCGTGACACAATGGCGACAGAAACTCCAAAAAAACATAGATCTCCAAAAAGACAGTTCAAATGTCAAGAGAGCCCATAGAACCTAAATGTGTGGTTGATAATTCAGGAATTTAGAAAAGAAATCACCGGGATCAGAACTCGGAGTACTATATTTTAATTTATTTGCTTCCTTCAACTTCAAACAAAATCAAAAGCATTAGACCCATCTCTATATCCCATGGCTCAACACAAACTTTTAAGAAGCAGGTCACAGTAGCAACTTCAAATCACCAATTGGGCACTGACCTTGGATTGTCGGTAGCAACGTCGGTGCTTAAAGGACACCGGTGTTCGGCGTCAATCGGCAGTGGAAGGGTTTGAGGGAGTCTGACGGACGGATTCTCTCTGTGGAGTAATTTCACATCAATGGCAATTTTGTAATTAAATTAAAGAGCTTGGATAGTTTAATAAAAGGGAAATCTAACCTCAACCCTTAGATCAAATAAACCACAGCCCTTGGATGTATTTGTGTTTGTGTGCAGGCCCACACCCTTGTGTTTTATTATATAGATATCTAACCGAAACTAAAAGAAGTGTATAAAATGGAAAAGGAATAGACCATGTTCTCATATTTTATACAGATGACAGGGTAAGAATCAATCAATAATTCAATGCAAAAAGACACTTGTATCTATATAATAAAACACAAGGGTGTGGGCCTCCACACAAACACAAATACATCCAAGGGCTGAGGTTTATTTGATCTAAGGGTTGAGGTTAGATTTCCCTTTTATTAAACTATCCAAGCTCTTTAATTTAATTACAAAATTGCCATTGATGTGAAATTACTCCACAGAGAGAATCCGTCCGTCAGACTCCCTCAAACCCTTCCACTGCCGATTGACGCCGAACACCGGTGTCCTTTAAGCACCGACGTTGCTACCGACAATCCAAGGTCAGTGCCCAATTGGTGATTTGAAGTTGCTACTGTGACCTGCTTCTTAAAAGTTTGTGTTGAGCCATGGGATATAGAGATGGGTCTAATGCTTTTGATTTTGTTTGAAGTTGAAGGAAGCAAATAAATTAAAATATAGTACTCCGAGTTCTGATCCCGGTGATTTCTTTTCTAAATTCCTGAATTATCAACCACACATTTAGGTTCTATGGGCTCTCTTGACATTTGAACTGTCTTTTTGGAGATCTATGTTTTTTTGGAGTTTCTGTCGCCATTGTGTCACGAATTGGTTTTATGGTTTTCGTTTCTCTCCTCCACATACACATGCCATCGGACTTTGTCGGTTGGTGTTTTTTTTTTTGTGGATGCTTTAATGGTTCTATTTCAATTGGGTTCTCTGTAGTTCGAAATTTATGCCCACAACATGCATTTTTTATTTTTATTTTTGGGCTTTCCATTTTGCCTTCCGAGTGAATGACGGTCTTTGATTTAGGAATAGGTTTTTTTGTTCATTTTTAAGACTCACAGACAAACACTTGATCACGGTAGAAAATTAGTTTTTTCCTCATCTTTTGTTGGGCCTCTAAGATTAGAAGTGTTGTGCTAGGAAATAGTGGCTTATGGGGTTTAACCTTTCAAAATCACTTTGGTTTCGCATTACTGCTATGCAATCGTTATTGATGTTAATTCATTTTTTTTCTTTCCAGGTAATTGTATGGGATAGAGGCAAGAGTATAATCGCCCTCTAATACTTTCATCATCATCAAGATTGGAAGCTTGCTTAGCGAGTGGTACGCTTTTTTGAGCTTTCTTTATTTCTCTGCTTTTGTCCACATCTCTTTCTCCAATAACACTCCAATATGGTCTAAAATTATTAACAATTAAGGCCTGTGTTGTTAAGGAAGATCGGTGAATTCTATTGATTTCGGTGGGTTCCTTATGTGATGGTTTGGTGGGTTTTTTTTTCTTATAATTTTTTGGTATTTTGTTTTTAGGTTTTGAGCTCCATGGTAATGCGTGTTTGAAAACCGTAGCTTTACAATGATTCCCTCCTTAAGGTGATTTCTATCTGCGTTTGCCAAAGCCCAAGGATATGAATCTTCCATTTCTCCAGTTCGACAGCTAAATTTACCACTGGTTGAGCCGCATGTTATGAATTTAGGTTGGCTTCTTTGTGTAACTAATGTCTTTAATGTGAAATTAACATTTGTTCTTTCTTTTTACAACAAGGCATACGATTTCAATTTATCCGTAGGTAGTTGAATTGTGTCACGCCCCTAATCCGGGAGCATGACCGGCCATGTACCATGAACCAATCATGGGACA
>BPLS01000163.1:37956-58908 GCA_019656275.1 Rhododendron kiyosumense
TGCAAAGAAAAATAAGCAACCCAACATATATATATATATATATATATATACCTAGAAAAGATAAACATTTAATTGATCCCAGTATTAAATTAAAAGGTGTTGAATCAAGTTCACAAATTAGTAAACCTTGTTATTCTACACAGTCAAAATTTGAGGATGAAGACACCTCCCAAGGGTCTCCAACTCAAACAGATTTTGAAGAATCCACTGATCCAACTTTACTAGTTTTAAATAAACCTTTTGTAATAAATTTTGATAAATTATATACTGAATTCAAGTCAAAAGAAAATAAACAAAAAAGAAAAAATTATTTTGCTAAATATTCATCTAGTAAACAAGATAAAATCTTAGCTCGTTGGGAATCATTTATGGAAGAATCCAAAACTGAAATTTATTTTTTCAATTACTTAGAACATTTTTACAAAAAAGTCAAAAAAGCAAAAAAGAAAAGGTCGGACCATCCTGTTATAGCCACAGGACACCCTCCTTTAGACCCAATCACCATCATTGATACCCCATCATCTAACAATAGTAAATTAGAAATCGAAGAATTTAAAAAATTAAATGTAATCACCAAAAACTTACCAGAAGAAGAATTATTAATTGACCTAATCAGTAAAATAGAAGATTATGAGTTAAAGCAAAAATATATTAGTCGCCTTAAACAGATTTTACTTGAAAAATCTCATTCCAATACATCATTAGAAAATTCTGGTAAAAGATTAAACAAAGTCCACACTGAAGTCACTTTGCAAGATTTAAAACAGGAAGCTAATCTTATTAAAAAAGATATTGCCAAACTAAATAAGTCTCAATTTAGTAAAGAAATTACCACAATTCCTCAAAATCACCAAACATCTGATCAACAAGAATACTACCACCAATGGTATGCCAAAGTAAAATTAGTAATCCATGATTATCAAATAGAACTTCCTGCCCTCATTGATACAGGAGCAGATTTAAATTGTATTTCAGAAGGTATAGTACCTACTATGTACTATCACAAAACAACAGAACAATTGACTTCTGCTAACGGTAGTAAAATGGTAATTAATTACAAATTACCCAAAGTCCATGTTTGTCAAGACAAAATTTGTTTTAGGACTTCTTTTGTTCTAGTTCAAGATTTAACTGACAAAGTAATTCTAGGCACCCCTTTTATCTATTTACTTTATCCTTTTACAACTACTGAAGAAGGAATCACTACTAAACCTTTTGGTCAACAGGTAATGTTCAAATTTTTAACACCACCAGAACAAAGAAAATTGAAACAATTAACTTTACCATCCAATTATAAAATAAGTCAAAAAATCAACCAATTAAAATTTTTACAGGAAGAAATTAAGTACAAAAAAATTGAAGAACAACTCACCAATAAATTCCTTAGTCAACAAATTGAAGATTTTAATAAAAGATTAACAGAGGAAGTTTGTTCTAATCTTCCCAGTGCTTTTTGGCACAGAAAGAAACATATAGTAACTCTACCATACATAAAGGATTTTAATGAAGCCCAAATCCCAACAAAGTCAAGGCCTATTCAAATGAACCCTGAAGTTATGGAAACCTGCAAAAAAGAAATAAATGATTTACTTAGTAACAATATTATTAGAAAAAGTAAATCACCATGGTCATGTCCAGCTTTTTATGTAAACAAAAATGCTGAAAAAGAAAGAGGAGTACCAAGGTTAGTCATAAATTATAAACCATTAAACAATGTGTTAGAATGGATCAGGTATCCAATTCCAAATAAAAAAGATTTAATTAATAGATTAAGTAAAGCAGTAATCTTTTCAAAATTTGATTTAAAAAGCGGATTTTGGCAAATCCAGTTACACCCAGATGATAGATATAAGACAGCTTTTACTACCCCCTTTGGTCATTATGAATGGAATGTAATGCCTTTTGGATTAAAAAATGCTCCTAGTGAATTTCAAAACATAATGAATGAAATATTTAACCAATTCAGTCATTTTATTATAGTATATATAGATGATGTTCTAATCTTTTCTAATTCAATTGAAGAACATTGGAAACATTTGGAATCATTTATTAAAACTATTAAACATAATGGATTAGTCATTTCTGCTCCCAAGATTAAATTATTCCAAACAAAAGTAAGATTTCTAGGTTATGATATTCACCAATCAACTATAGTACCAATCAGTAGAGCCATTCAATTTGCTGATAAATTCCCAGATGAAATTATTGACAAAAATCAATTACAAAGGTTTTTAGGATCCCTAAATTACATAGCAGAATTTTATAAGGACCTTAGAAAAACTTGTCAGCCTTTATTTGAGCGTCTAAGGGACAATCCCCCTCCTTGGTCACCAGTACACACCTCCATAGTCAAACAAGTCAAAACATATGTAAAAACATTACCATGTCTAGGTATTCCTACAGTCAATTCTTTTAAGATTATTCAAACTGATGCCTCTGATATAGGATATGGTGGTATCCTCCTACAAAAAGTCAATCCTACTTCCCCTGAGCAAATTGTCCGATTCCATTCTGGTCTATGGAATAAAACACAGAGTAATTACAGTACTATTAAAAAAGAAATTTTATCATTAGTTTTATGTGTTTCAAAATTTCAAGATGATATATTAAACCAAAAATTTCTAGTCAGAATTGATTGCAAAAGTGCAAAGTATGTTTTAGAAAAAGATGTTAAAAATATTGCTAGTAAACAAATCTTTGCTAGATGGCAGTCAATTTTAAGTATTTTTGATTTTGATATTGAATATATTAAAGGAGATCAAAATTCCATTCCAGATTTTCTTACTAGAGAATTTTTATTTAGCACGGCATAAAATTACTTTCCAGCTATTAAAAATTGTTTTCTCAGCAGCATCCATTGTATTTAACATTAAAATTCATTTGCAGTTTAGTCATGGCAGAGAGAGGCAAGAAACCTACCTCCACTACAAAAAACCAACTTGCACTTCCCCCAACTGATTGCGGAAACAGGTACCAAGTTCTTGGGCCAGTACCCAAAACTAGTTACAGTTCTGCATTAGTACATACTCTCTCACATATATATATATATATATATATATATATTAGCAAGAAGTTTGAAAAGAAAAATGAAAGATTTAATTATTTGCATCAAAAATATTATATTTTTTTTTTTAACTGAAAAAGTAGGACGTCACAAATTGTATTAGTCGGGGTCTAAATTGGTAGCGGGGTTGGTTTAGTTATATCTCTCAAGTAGTTCTTTTTTTTTTTTTTTTTTTTTTGGTCAAACGGGATTTCTAGCATTAAATAAAAACGAACATAAAAGTCAATTGCCCGATAAACGGCATATAGAGATTATAAGGCAACAAAAAAGGTTACAAAGCCGTAGACCTAAATCCTGAGATGGCCAACACCCATGGCATCCGCCAGACCTAAGTAGTTCTCTTTCGAGCCACTAAGAAGTGGAACAAATACAATATACTAATTTCAATCGCGATGTGTAGTGCCGTAGGCACGGGTAAGCGCTAGTATATCTATATAAGTGCATGGCCTGCTGGATTGAGAACAAGTTAGGAAATTGTAACATTATTAGTCATTAATATTCATCGATACCACATCTCAACATAAAAAGTGTAGGAAAATAGTGCGAAAAAACAATAAACGATTTAATTAATTTCTGGAAATTACAACATGAACATGAAACAAAAAATTACAGAATATGACATGTACACATAAACTGTAAAAAAGAATTGGTAATTTCAAACTAAGACCCGTTTTGATCAACGGTGCCCTTAAGACAAATTCGCCGCCTCACCGGTCCCAGGATTGACTCGGTTCCCACTCAGCCGCCGGAGCACCGCCGTAGACTGCCCGTCGAATGAACTTGTGTATGTACTCTCTCTCTTGAAAAGAACAGTTGTATTGCAGAAGATGTTTTAGATTGTTTTCGGTGTGATTTTTGGTGTGTTGAAATCAAAGGAAGAGGTCTCCTTTTATAGGTAAAAGAGGAGCCTCGGCCATGAATGCTGCAATGATGGAGGAGCCTCTCAATCAATAGGGGAATTGATTCCGCTATTCAATTCTGAAATAAAACTGATAGAGTTATTATTCCTGAAATTGAATACGCAATCATGGGTAATAACTCTGGTTATTCAACCCAGCTTTGACCATCCAACCGTGTACTGTTGTTGGTCCGATGCCCACTTTGAGAGACAATTTCTCATTCATCTCTCAATGGAATTTGTTCATTCTTTTATCGGTTTAAACTCCTTAGCAAGGAATATTTAAAACCTACTTGGGCCCACCTCACGCGGTGTGGGTCCCACCAAATTCTCTTTGGTTAAAATTCTATTTTTTTCAACAAAAAGAAAACTGCACCTCCCTAATCAACGTAAATCCTTGTTGAGCATTGAAGGTTTATAATATTAGATTGATCACGCATGCACTTAACACTTTTGCCATTTCTTTTCCTCTATATATTAATCCGTACATGGTCAAACACAACACACACACATATGAGTCCAGTTCAGGTAAGGACGCCCTCATTTTAAATAAAATGCAAACGTCCCATTTTCTCATTTTTCCTTATCAAATTTCGATAATCCGACCCGCTCAATGTGTTCAGAACGTGATTTTAAGGGTACCCACATTAAATTAGCAAAAAAAATGACCAGAAAGGGCTTAATTTAAGCAGTTTTTATTTGAACCGTTCAATAAAATACAAACAAAAACTGCTTGGATCAAGTCTTTTCCGGTCTCTTTTTTTCCTGATTTCTTGCGAATACTCTTAAAATCACGTTTTGCACACATTAAGCAACTCAGATCATCACAAATTGGTTGGGAAATGGATGTTCTTACCTTAATACGATAATGACACCCTTATAAAAAGAATTATGAAGGAATCTCCAAAGAAAAGACCGATACGTAATTGATAGAGCAAGCCATAACGGTTCAAAATTAAGTAGTACTAGATGACATGGGAAGTTATGGTGAGAAAATGGTTGATTGTATATATATGAATGATTAGGGCAATCATTGAGTTCATAGATAAGAAGGCAAAGGAGACCTTGCCTCCCCCAGCAGGACTGATATTTATATCTCAAAACAAAACTAGAGAAGCAGTGAATTAACAGGAGGACTCGTACGTGGAATGGGTCCCATCCCAAGAAGAATCTTTTTCTTCTTTCTTCTTTCTTCTTTATGCACCTCACCTCATCTTTTCCATGCTGCAGTCCAGTCCAGTGGCTTTGATGGTGAGATTACAGCCAATTCCTTTGTTTTTATCGATCATTGACTTTGAAAATCTCAACTAGTTTTAATCAAATCCCTTTTGATGGTAATTAAGTAGACTGGTGTCTCTTTCTTTAATTTATTAAATTTTCAAGTATGATTAGTATGAGCATGCATGGAGAACTATTTTTCAGACAAAAGTTCGATAATTAAAGTGAATCCAATTCACCAAATTCTGTTGGATTTGGCCCACAATTTGATGTACCTATAGGGTCGGTACCCATTTGCATATATTTGGAGTAAAGTTATTTTATGCTCATTGTGCATAGCAAATTTAACGTAAATTGGCCTATGAAACATCATATCTCTCTTCTGCGTAGTCTTCCTATAGGGTAGAAGGCAAGCTGAATAACGCTTTAATAGTTTGTTTGATTGACGGATTAGACTAGCCTTTTATATTTTAATTAATTAAACCTGAATGTAATTAGTGTAGCAATTGCATATTCATTCAATTCGAAGGTGGATTTATGAGCTGATATATCATGCATAAATACTGGTGTCATCATTAATTCTACAATCGGATTTACTCAAGAGAATGTACATGCATCTCAAATTTAATTGCTCAGTTAGTCAAAGAAGGCCTAAAGACTAAAGAGACACACAACTACTTAATTACTACTGGTAATGTAGTTCGATGGTCATATACTATATCTTAATTATATACTCCGTAGCTGATAATGGAAGTATTTTTAATCTAGCTAGCTTTTAATATGAGAGCCAATGTCATTAATTAATTAATTAAGATGATCAATGCATGCATTGTGCATGTGGTGGTTGTCATTTTTTGTTACAGAAATAATAATAAAATGTTAAACCGGCCATGAATTGATCTGAACTTCATAAAGTGGCCGGTCTAGTTCGATCAGATGTACTATATACGACTCCATATATATCTTAATCATCAACAGCTAACTATCAATCAACAGAAATAAGAGGAAAAATTACATTCTGAACCCTGGAGTTAACATGATTCGATCCCAGACTACCATATATGAAGAATATGCATGCATCGATCTCAAGTACTGTCAATTAATTAACTTTATGAAATACTATAGACGTAAAGAAACAATTATTAGTCTGGAATATATATATATAAGAGCAGTTGTGAATGTTTGTTTTCTTTTCGATTTTTCGATGATCCCTAGCTAGCTTATTGGAATCGGAGATCGAAGTTGGCAATGGAAATTTGGTATGTACTTCACCAATAATTAATTAATTACTACTAGCTAGCTAGTTTGGAGTGTAAGAAGAGATTATTCAGTCTGATCGATCAGTTGGTTTCCGAACCCCTCTTCCGCTGCACAAATGTGGAACCCTCTCTATCTACATTTAAATATGGGCCTGATCACACGAATGTTTGGTAGAAAAAGCCAGGTCGATCATGTGTCATCACCACCCCAAGAGCACTAAAAGTTAATTTTTTCTTTACAGCTAAAAAGATCGAGGACAATATATTGCATTGAAGTACTATAAATAAAATACATGTGGGATGTGATCGAAATATTGTACTGGACAAATTTACATGATGTACACCCGTCATAATGAAGATTAATGTAATATTAGGGGGGTAAATATTTGTATATGTTGTGAAGTACATATGCAAATTAACAACATCAGATTAATTAATATCAAAACACTTTTTCTCACATATATTATCTTTGGCGTTTTCCTATTGGCAGTGGCCTACACAATAAGAACTCGTCGCTTTTCAAGACAAATCAAACCACCTAAGCATCTCGATGACATTAGATTATCTCGATCGGTGTGAATTTTCCCCAAGTATTTCACATAGAGATGATACTGAAATGAAAGTGGCATGTATATTTTCACTCAACTAATAGTCAATGTTAGAATATGTTAAACTAACTAGCTAATTAGTAAGGATTTAGATTTTGGGCAGCGCAGTAGTATAACGGAAGACCACTTGTATTGTTAAATATTTTTTGTAAAAGTAGGAGGAGATTAATATTAAGTGTAAAGTGAGTACAATACTTGTCTTTGTTTTTTTTTTGGGGGTTAAAAATGAATAAAAGCTTGATTCAATTCTCCCACAGTCTTTAAATGAAAACCATTGAATTTTTTTTTTTTATCCAAATTAATCATTCATCATTTGAATCGCTTATCGTGAAAAGTCAAATTGTATTTACCCAAAAAAAATTCAAATCAAATTGTTTAAATACCAATAAGTGCCTAATATAATCAATAAGTATAAACTAATACTCCACTACTTATGAAACCGATCGATCTAAGGGGTCTAACTACAATTCCTCGCTTTGATTTCTTAGATACTCCATATTTGACACCGACAATCAATGCTTGTATACTAAGCAGATAAAGTTTGAAATGATTCAATCACACAATGGAATTTGGGTGGTGCCTTAATCCAACACCTCAACATTGTAGAATAGGGGTTTTTTTTTTCTTTTTCCCACACTATTTATAGTAATTGATGATCGGTTTTGCACATATATTATTGGTTAATACATTCATTAATAAAGTTAAGATAATTTCTGAACACTCTATTACAAATTTTTGGAGCTGCCACTAAAACCCTTCCCTAATTCCTAATGCAAAAACATATGAGTTTCATTGATGCGCGCTTGACATCATCATGATATACAAGATATTAGGTTTCAAAAGTTACTCCGTATTAAACACGAGAAGACTTTGTTGGCCTTTGATGGGCCTGATTGGAACTCTAGTGGGGTCAGGGGTGGCTGTCACACAGACAGACAGACGTCTGGATTTGCCGAAAACTCAAATTAGAATCGCCTTAAGCCTTTAATTGTTTAATTATGGAGTCACAATCTCACCAATAAACACACGTAAAATTGACTCAAAAATAGTGACCCCTTTCTTCTTCTTCTTCTTCTTCTATGCGGTTCAAAATTAAAATAGTATTTAACTGATCATGATCTACATCGTCGACGCAATGAATTTCTTGTGGAACACAACAATGGGTATTTATGGAGAGAGTGAACCGATGGTACGTGCATGTATAGATCAGCATGTGAGGTTTATTTAGGGGTCTCACCCAAACGATTTAAGACGTTCATTAATTTCAAAATTATTTTTGAGTGATTCTTTAAAAACTCAACTCAATCAAATACCTACTATAATTAATGCTTCCTCTAAGGTTTTTAATTTTCTATTCAGAATTTAGGTACTTGAATTTTGAGAAAAAGTTTCACAATTGAATCAACAACTTAAAGTTATTCAATTGAGTTGAATTTTTATAAGATCACTCGAAAAATTGATTTGAATTTAATGAGCGATTCAAATCATTTGTACAATTCTAATGTGAGCCCTGCATGCTGATCATCTCCGTTCATACCCATAGAATTATTATTGCGTTTTTTTTTTTTTTTGTGTGGTCACTTAGTAATTAATCCTTGCCGCGTTTCTTGTATTCGTTTCCCACTTTTATAAAAGGCCATGTCGGTCCACTGACAGACAATTCTACTTCCATACATGCTTTAAGGTTTACCTTGTTTCCCTGCCAGTGATGGTTCGATCAGATCGGTTGGATTGACTTTATTAATGTGTGGTCTCATCCTATAAAAGTAGAAGTTGTCATCGAAGATATTTGCTACAAATTAAGTTGATCGGTTAGAATTTATGATTTTCTTTTTATTTATAGATTGACGAATGTAGTTGAATACACTTTGGCAACTTCAGATTTGCAAGGTTCTACACTCGTACTTTTCCAATTTGTCTCGTTAACACAAATTGAAAAAATAAAAATTATGACTTTTATCCAGATAACAAATGCTAAGAAAATTTGAATAATAATCGTCAATGGAACAATAATGGTCTTCTTTAAAAGTATTGTTATGCTCTTTTTTATGAATGAAAGTTTCTTAATTACCATGCTGACCAAAAAGAAAATACTTCTTTATGGTGAGTGGAACGTGCAAAAGTCAAAATAACGGAATACTACATGACACTACACCCATGGACAACTAGCTTAGCCATGATGAGGCCTCTTTTGGCTAAATACTTAGGGAGGATTATTGTTTTGTTTTTATTAAAAAAATTACCCTGGAGGATTATTTAAAGCCAAAATAGCTAGGCTTGAGTTACGTTTTTTTTTTTTTTTATTGAGATTTGGTAGAGAACATTAACTACTGATACATAGAGTAAATCCCAATAAAATACTTACTCAGAGCATTAATTTCCAACACATACGCTAGAAATGACGTGGTAATTACCCCCAACGTTGGGATAAATTTAACTGCAAATTGAAATCCAACCAAGTAGTAGGAGTATTTCTTTGCTTCAACTCCAAGTGGATTTGAAGCGCACGCCGATCTGCCAAATTTGAATATATTGAAGGAAATAAATCCATGCACCTCCATGCCAAATTTACTTTGGATCAAAAAAATGACCGGTAGTTTTAATTGAAAAATGGCCGTCTGAGAATTTAATTCCTTTTTTAAGTTATGGGAGCTCTGTTTTTTTTTTTTTTTTGTCTACAAAAAAAAATGTGGACTTGAATAAACTAGTTTTCCTCATTCACACTGTCAATTACTCATGCTCTCAATTTCCCTTCTTTTCCACACAACAATCTCAAATTTCTATTGAGATATCAGAACTTGAAAGTGGTGAAACTCCAAATAAAAAATCAAATACCGTCCAAGGTGCCATCTTTAGTTTGGAAGACAACCATCTTCTCGTGAGTACATGGCTTAACACTAGTGTGGATGCCATTTATGAAAACAAGGAAGGAAAAAAAAAGTGGATTTTTTTGGAAATGGGTTGGAGAATTCTATCATGCGAATAAATAAATTGTGTGAACGATCAGTCCAAAAAAAAGGCAAATAGATGAACAAAAAATGAAACTTTTGAGACCAACAAAATAGAGATGGAGATGGAAATCACGAGTATGGATACACAGTTAACATGGGTGACGAGCAAGAGCTATATATATTATTCCCAAAAAAGAATAAAAATCTTAGAGAGGAGGACTAGGTAGCAGTATTAATTGAAATTTTCAAGAAAAATGTATTTCGTTTAATGGTTTGTTATCAATCTATTACTGTATAAACTAGTAGTTGTTATTGAAATTTATAACCTTGTTGTTATCCCAATCTAGCTAGTATCAATCTATTTCTAAAGAATCGCGATCCTATCTAAACGGTCCTGTCCAACCTGTTTTTGGGGTATTTCCGGATTCGTCTTGATGATCGGGAACGTCCATATTTTAAAACTCATCGAGAACATTAGACACGCAAAAATTCGTGTTAATCAGATGACGTTTAATCTATTTTTGAAACGCATTTATCTTTAAGAAAATGATTTTTTTATCTAGTGTTGCAATATTTACAAGTCTAGGGGAATATACTCCTACCAACCATTTGTTAGCCTCGTCTTCAAAATTTACAATACTAAAAATTTAGGGAAAAAAACTGAAATAGTCCCCGAAGTTAAGTATTTGTGTCAACTTGGTCCGTGTAATTTTAATTGGCTCGATTTACACTCTGTACTTTCCATTTTGTTCCAACTTGATCCAATTACTAACTGCCGTTAGCCTTTTTAATGCCAAAAACGAATGGGTCTCTTTTCTAGGGTTAAAACAGTAATTCTCTCATTCCCCTCTTGCCTTAATATACTTCTGAACCAAAATACAGCTCATTCTTCCATTCCTAATGTTAATAACTGGTATTAAGTTTAGATTTTGGTAATGAGCAAAATTTGGTTATAGTTTTCTTTTAAAAAAAAATGCCTTCTAATTCAGCATTTTCATAATCAGCCATGAGCCAACATAACCACTGATATAAATACTAAGATGCCTTATTTTTTCTGCATAGTACTTTGAACTTAACTTAAATATGAAAATTGTCTTTATTTGAATTTTTTTCGCATTTGTTAATTCTGCGCTAAACTTTTGTAAGTTATTGATTCGTCTCGACGAAAAGAATTGGAAAAGTAATTTTTTATTTTTTTTACTTTTTACCCAAGTATTTTGAGAAATAACTACTTTTTAGCAAAAAAAAAAGAAGAAGACATTTTGACGCTAAAAAGTGGCTATTTCTCAAAATACTTAGGTAAAAAGTAAAAAAAAAATTACTTTTCCGATTCCTCTAGTCGAGATGAATCAATAAACCCATAAAACTTTGGTGCAAAACTAATAAATGCGAAAAAAATTCAAATATAGACAAATTTTTCAGATTTAAGTTAAGTTCAAAAGAACGCAATTTGAAAATGTATATAGAACCATAACCAAAAGTCACAACATGATATAGATCCAAAAATCACAACATGATAAAGAAACTATGTCCAAAAATTAGAATATTACATACTGAGTTCTAAATTTAGCAAGTCATAACCTAATACATAGACACAATAAACCATTCAACTAGGTTACATTAAATCTAACTTAACAGCCCAACCCAAGTGGTAACAAAAAATAGTGTCATGTCATTCCATTCATTTTCCTACATTTGGCCCATGCCCATGCGCTGATTTGTAATTTGGGATGTTGAAGTTTAAGTACGAAGTCCCAAAGGGGAAGTGAAAAAATTATTATTTTAAACCCAGAAAATGGGCTCATTTGCATTTGGCGTTAAAAATGCTAATGACAATTAGTAATTGGACTAAGTTAAAACAAAAGGAAAAGAACGGAGTGTAAATCGAACGAATTAAAACTGTAAAAACTAAGTTAATACAAACACTTAACTACATGAATTATTTTAGTTTTTTTCCCAAAAATTTACCATATTAAAAACAAGGTGAAATGTAACGTTCATCTCTTTCGTTTGTAAAAGTAATAACAATAAGTAATAAATAGTACTCCAGTAAAGTAGGTGGTGGGACCCCGCGCACGAGTACTCTAAAATCAATCAAAGAACACGTGCTCCCTCAGTCCCTCTATCTATCTATATAAACCCATCCTTAATCGAAAAAAATCGTACTAGGCTAGCCCAGCCCCCATTTAGATTAGATTAGAGATTAGCCCACCTCCTCCCTCCCTCCACCATACTACTAGTACCATTACCTCTATCCACCACCGCCACCACCACACAAACACAGAGACGCCACCTTTTCCTCGATATTTCAGCCTCTCGGAACCTCCCCCCCCCCCCCCCGCTTCACCACCTCCCTCCCTCCACCATACTACTAGTACCATTACCTCCATCCACCACCACCATCACCACCATCACCACCACACACACAGAGACGCCACCTTTTCCTCGATATTTCAGCCTCTCGGTGCCCCCCCCCCCCCCCCCCCCGCGCTCCGCTTCACCAAAAACCCAAAATCAAAAACCCCCAATAGTCATTCTCTCTCTCGCTCTCTTCATGACGTTTGTTAATATTTACTATCTCCCTCAACTCCTCATTTCCTGTGCGATAATAATCCAATCAACAACACCATGTCTCTGTTCAATTTCCAAAACAGGAGGACTCATCCTACCACTAAACACCATGGCCATCCCTTCTGCCTCCATTCCAAGGCAACCAAACAAGCTCTCCTTCCACCACAACGTCTCCCTCACCGTCTCCCTCTCCGTCGGCTCCCCCCCACAGAACGTCACCATGGTCCTAGACACTGGCAGCGAGCTCTCCTGGCTCCATTGCAACAAAACACCCGTCACCCCCTCCACCTTCGACCCCCATCGCTCCACCTCCTACTCCCCCACCCCATGCTCCTCCTCCGTTTGCACCACCCGAACCCGGGACTTCACCCTCCCTGTCTCCTGCGACACTAAAAAGCTCTGCCACGTCACCATCTCCTACGCCGACGCCACCTCCGTCGAAGGCAACCTCGCCTCCGACACTTTCCTTATCGACGGCTCGGGTCTGCCGGGCATGGTATTCGGCTGCATGGACTCCGGTTCCAGCTCCAACCCCGACGAAGACGCCAAGTCGACCGGATTGATCGGCATGAACCGGGGCTCCTTATCGTTCGTGACCCAGATGGGTTTCCAGAAATTCTCTTACTGCATATCGGGTCGTGACAGCTCCGGCGTCTTGCTCTTCGGGGAAACCAACTTCCCTTGGCTCCGGCCCTTGAACTACACCCCCATGGTTCAGATATCGACCCCTTTGCCCTATTTCGACCGGGTCGCCTACACGGTTCAGCTGGAAGGGATAAGGGTATCGGGCAAAGTCTTGGCGTTACCGAAAGCCGTGTTCGTGCCGGACCACACCGGTGCAGGTCAGACCATGGTTGATTCGGGCACCCAGTTCACTTTCCTTCTGGGACCCGCTTACACTGCTTTAAAGAAAGAGTTTATGCAACAGACGAAGGGAGTGTTGAGGGTTTTGGAGGAGCCGAATTTTGTGTTCCAAGGGGCGATGGATTTGTGCTACCGGGTGGGGGGGAGTATGCCGCCGGCGGGGTTGCCAACGGTGACGCTGATATTCCGGGGGGCGGAGATGAGCGTGTCGGCGGAGAGGTTGATGTATCGGGTGCCGGGGATGGTGAGGGGGAGTGATTCGGTGTATTGCTTCACGTTTGGGAACTCAGATATGCTGGGGATAGAGGCGTACGTGATTGGACACCATCATCAGCAGAACGTGTGGATGGAATTCGATCTGGCTAAATTGAGGGTTGGATTGGCCGAGGTTAGGTGTGATCTTGCGAGTCAACGACTTGGTGTGCTACCGTAGTGTACTACGACTACTCCAAAATGAATGAATGGTTCGAATCGGAACTCCCTCCCTCCCTCCGGGAGACCATATCGAAACAGAACACCCCATATCTAATTTTAGTTAGTACTCCAATTTTTATTTATGAAAACGAAAGCGAAAGCGAAAGCGTTATGGGGTTTGGTGGTGAGTAGGGGCCCAATTTTGTCCCATCAATGGCACACCTAGAGAGAGAGGAGAGAATGATTGGGGGGTGGCCCATTAATCGGACAGATGGAGGGAGGGAAGGCATTGGGAAATGGAAAATGTTGTTGTTGTTGCTGTAGTTTTGTTATTTCTCTGATCTGATTGTAGAACTAGCTTAGCGGCTAGGATTCTAATAAGTTGCAAATAGATAGATGGGTGGTTTGATTTAAAGTAGTGCTAGTGCATCATTTTGGGGGTGGGATAGACCAAAATGAAAAGTCCTGATCAACGGTGGACAGACAAAAGTGTATAGTAAGCTGGCTATAGTATGAGTGTATGAGATACATGAGATGGAGTGACTAGTATATATACACACACAGTAGTAGTATCTTGTGTTTTTTGTTTGTCAAAATTTTAGCAGTAACTTTTATATTCAAAAGTTTTTACAGCCGCCGTGTCCACGCTTGCTTGCTTGTTCATTGGTTTTTCCTCTTTTTTCTTTCTTTTTCCCTAGATTTTTTTCAAGGCTGGTTCTAGGCTGGCTGTATCTGTAATTCTGTATGATAGCAAACGTTGGAGACCCTAAAGCCAAGCCAAACCAAAGTACCAAACCAAACCAACCCCACTCTATACATCCATCCATGTTTTGCTCAAATTGGAGAAAAGCTAGCAAAGCTTGGGCGTAATAATAATCGGCCCACAATCTTTTTAGCTGTGAATCTTTCTTTGCCAGACAATTCCCAGCCGCTGGTCCAAACTCCTCAAATCACAAACACTTACGGTGTACTAAATAAGACGGGGCAGATGTGCAACAATGACCAAACTTTCACAAATAACAAATTTATACAAGTTCGGACCCAACATCTTTAAAGAAAATCTAACCACCGTTTATCCAAAAACTTTTTAAAGAGTTTAATAATCGTCCGTAATATGTACCTCAAGATGTGTTAAAAAAAAAGGAGTATTAATGTTTGCCCAATCCAATGTTAGTAGTACTCCGTACTTGGTATCCTTCCTTGAACACTTGACATTCGGAAAACAACCTGATACTATTGCGGCTCGAAAAATCTAAATAATGGGATGGATATTGTTGTCTATCTGTCATTTGGTTGTAAACATGTAGAGAGATTCACAAGATTTTAAATTCAACTAGTAATACATAAGAAAGTAAGTATTGTTGACAAATGAACCCTAGATGTATGTCACATGACAATGTCAAAGAATGTGAACTTGGTGCCCGTAATAGGGTTGCAAATGAATCGAGCCATTCATGACCAGTAAGCTCAATTTGATAAAGATTTGTTATTAAACAAACCTAGCCTCAACCTTAGCTTCAATTTTAAGCTCATTTAATAAATTAGCCAAACATGAACTCTGTTGTATTTGGCTCAATTAGGCTCATAAACCTGAAGTATATACAGATCATGTGAATTTTATTGATAAACTTGAATATGTATAAACTTGAGTAACTTGTATACGTTGAGACCGATCTATGTTATTATGAAACTTCTATAACTTATGCATGTACAAATTTTAACAAGTACTATAACCCTATATTTGTATTATCTTTTTACAATTTGTGTTCGATCTTTATGTATAAAATGAAGTTTTTATTTACAACTCTAAACTCTTATGACATCATAAAAATCTGATATTTTTTATTGTCCGAGGCTCATGAACAAATTTGAACTCGAGTCAAACCTAATAAACAAGCTCAGCTCATCAAAGTTTCATTACGTTCAAGATCGGGCTCAAGGTCACTAAAACCTTCCAAATAAAACTGAACAATCTAAAAGTTGGTTTTGCTCGACTCATTTGCAGCACTCACTTGGAACCAATTACGAGCGCCAAGTAAAAAGATGGATTTCTCAACCGTGTCCAGTAACCCTCGGCACAATCAATAATAATGCTTTAAAATCACCATATAATCTCTCTTCGACATGTTAAAATGGAATGCCGAATTTTTTTTTTTTGTTAAAATGGAAACTTTGGACCAATCCAAACAACTCACGAAATGAACCAAGCAGTATTAGCATAAGAAATTGGATCCTCTCCCATGTTTAATTTGCACCGAACGATACAGTCCAAAATAAAATCATTCATTTTTGTAATTAATGGCTCAGATTTGCCTAGAGACCATTCCCGAAAAGAGTCCACTCTTGCCAGAAACAAACTCTAACCATATTTGAAACATTGATTATATGAACGTATGGTCTAAATTTGGACTGTCCTTTCTAGTCCAAAATTTGGACGGAAGAAAATCCGAACCCTTAACTTGACTCTTGATTTCCCAAGCCCGAGTGCATTGAATAACTCTCTCAATGTTCAATTTGGGTACAACCTTGTTCGTTTTGGCCACGATCTCCAATAAATTTTCTCTATCTCTAGTCATTATTCTCAAAAAACTACCTCAAAACTCAAACCAAACGGAGAGCGGCTCTTGTACTTCGATGAAAGTTTTGTAAGTGGGGACCAATTGAAAACACCCCGTCCCTGTTATGGCCAAGGACGTGTACATTGCAATGAATAGGGTCGGCTCACTCCACACATATTCCCACCAGCTGCTATTTTGCCCTTTTAAAATAGTGAGCGAATGCAGACATAATACTCCACTATGGACGGAGTAGGAAAAAAACAGATTGACATATCTCTGTTTGACTGTTTCATGGATCATCATCAGAAAGAGACAATCAATCTCTGTCCTGTCCACTTGAGCCCTAAATGGGTCCATACTCCACCCTTTTTTGTACTGTACTAATCAGGAATTTTGGACTATCCCACATTCTCCCTGATCTTTCATATGTCACTGGTAAAGTCTACCTCAAGTCCCAACCGGGACCATGACATTTCCAATTTCAAAATTGTCTTCCTTTTTGCTCGGCAAACTTTGAGAATCATCTAGAAAAACCAAAGCGAACCGAAACATACAACGGATTAAAAAAAAAACACCCCCAAACATATAAGACTTACCCATGACGTCAATAACCCGAGTAACTCATTACCAAGTAAACTTCTACTAATACCAAGTGAACTTATAACACTCATTACCCATGACATCAGTTTTGTCTATATCAAATAAGGTTTGATAAATTTTGGATCTAAAAAAAAAAACAATTTTCTGGGTATCACTACATGTTTCTTCTGTTAAATTGGGTAAATTAGTTTTCGTAATGAGTTAATCTTATCTACTCATTTGTCAATTCAATGGACTTTGTTGCAGGGCCAAAATCAAATAAACCAAGTAAACCAGGCCAAACCGATGTTAAACCAAACTTGTTTGTTCCAGTTTTGGTTTACAAAACTCCAAACTGAATGAACCGGTTTGGTTGCAAAATTTATCAAAATCTGGACCAAGCCGAAGCAAAACCAAACTAGTTTGGTCCAATTTTGGTTTTCAAAACCCCAAACTGAATGAACCGATTTGGTTGCAAAATTTGTCAAAAACGGGACCAAACCGAACCGATTTCATCCCTGGAAGAAACAGATTGATATCTCACTGTTTCATAAATCATCATAGGAAAAAGACAATCAATTACTCTGTCCACTTGAGCCCTAAATGGATCCATACTCACACTTCTTTTACTAGAATTTTGGACTATGCTATCTTCTCCACAATTGTGATCGCTCACATTTTGTTGATAAGCGTGATCTTTCACATTTAGCTGGTAAAGTATCCCAAATCCCAACCGCGACAATGAAATTTCCACTTTGCAAATTATCATCTTTTTGTTTTCTTGATCAGCCAACTTCCCAAATTATCTTTAGAATCTTTACATTGCCCCCATATCGGTCTCTTTTCAACAAAATAAAAGCATAAATATGAAGTTCAGACGAAGAACAATCAGTAACAGAATTCCTGCATAATAATAGAGATTTATTCTAGTTTTTCGAATTTTCTTTTTGGGAAACTTCACCATGCCAGAAATTTATATGTTGGTCGAATACTGCCTGATAAGTTAACCTTTCAATGTAATGAGAACTTGGGACATAGCATGTTTCTTATGTTTCTATGCAATATTTAAGTGTCACGAAAAAGGTTAGATGGACCTATTTTGCTTTGCCTTTTCCCTTACCTTGACCTTTCTTTGATTCCATCTTGGCTTGGATACGAGCAGCAGCAGCAGCTTTAGCTTCTTCCCTCCTCTTCTTCTCTTCCTCTTTTACAGCAGCAGCAATTTCCCTTTGTTTCTTCAACTCTCTGATTAATATAGTGAACAAAATCCAAAGTAAGCAAATCGTGGCAAAGAGAACATAAAATAAGTATCCGAAAGATTTTAAATGGGAGAAAATGGAAGTAGAGAAAATTACTGTAGCCTAGCCTTCTCATCTGAAACACTATTTAAACTGGAACCCTTTGGCGGTCTGCATGCCACTAATTCAACCTCGAAGACAAGTGTTGCACTGCATTACATAATTAAAACAAATGCGAGTAAATCAAAATTTCATCTTTAAAATAATCCATCTCAACAAGCAAACCAGAAGTTAATAAAAAAAACAAGCAAACCAGAAGTTAATAAAAAAACAAGCAAACCAAAACATTTCAAAAGTATAATTCAATCCAGGAAAAACTACTCCAGTCTCCAGGTAGCAAATGGAACAAAGATTAGAACAAAAGGGTGCGTGTGGAATGCTCAACCATGGGGAATAATTTTTCTACATTCTCTCTCCCCCTTTCACAGAAGGGTTCTTCAGATGCATAGATTGGGCAGCTAATTGAAAAACTTTCTGACTGAACACATATAGTAGGTTCTATTAAGGCCCAATGGTTCGATATGTTGCGTATGCACGACAAATCGCACTAAAATATCACAAAATTTACTATTATTTATCTTCTAGGTTAAGTCTCTCCTTGTGTAAAGGATCTCCCGATTAAAGTTCCCCCGTGCGAATTCTATAAGCGATTGTTTTTTTTTATCAATAAGCCAATTGTCTCTTACGTTACATCTTCAAACAAACAGATAAGCTGAGGAACATTACTCTGGGGCGATATCTGGAGGAGAACCTGCACTGCCGTAGGCGTATTCTGGCTTCAGAGTCAGCTTTGCAACCTCCCCAACCTTTGAAGAATTGAAGGGAAAAAATGTCAGACTACTTCAATATACTGTCAAGAAATAATTTGACCAAAGCTTTGCCAATCAAAACAGTTCTCATTAACCTTCATAGTTCTCAATGCAACGTCCCAACCCTTGATTACATTGCCTTTTCCAACTTCAAATGTGAAGACGGTATTATCTTCACGTGTAGTATCAAAAACTTCACCAGTTTCAGGAAGGATGCCTTCGTAATGAACTGTTCAACACAAAGAAGTATGATGTTAGCAGTTGAGGGATGCTGATAGAGAGTGCTTTCACAAATCTTTAGGGCTACACCATCTTGCAGAATGAATCAGAAAAGTCGACTACCCTTTGTGGCAAAACACTCTTGCTTTGCCTTTAGACTAAGGTCTTCCCAGTTTGCCAAAAAGACAAGTCCAGTAAGCCGCCATGAAGTAATTGTGTTCCCAATCTTTCCAGCAATGGAACATATAATCTTAAAATAATAAACACCACACCCCCCACCCCCCCACCCCAAAAAAAAAAAAAGATAAAAAAAAAGAAAGAAAAGGAGTAAAGTTATTCAGCAAGGAGAAGGTTATTCCACTACTGACAACACTATACAACTCAATTCCGCTACAAGCTTAAAGTTCATCATCCACGAAATGAAATGGAATATGAATCAGCAAATTTAATGTTTCACTGTGACCAGTGAGGTCACATGACCCAAGGAGCAAGTCTTGTCTTAGTGGGTATCCGGAAGACAATCACCACGTGGCACTTACCGGTGGGCCAATACCCCGCGGGTAAGAGAAGTGAGCTCCTCCGGATTCACAACTCCTCATACCATGCAAGCACTCTAGACTTCATGAACCTTCATATTGGGAACTCCTCCGTGGAGTCTCCAAAATACGACACTACGAGGCTTAATGACATGCTCAGCCATGCCCCCTCTCCAAACAACAAATAAGGCTCTCATGAGCCTGGCGACTCTCAAAGACTCCTCATGATACCCATGTCGGAGGCAGGGCCTGGGCACCCCGTTTGGGACCTAAAGGAGGTATGTGGCTTGGAGGCTAGAGCGAGGGATTGTCAAGGCTCGCCTCCATGAGGCGAGATCCACCTTGAGAGAGGGGTGCCGCCTACGTCACCCGACGTCTTCCTCAACTACCATCATCAGTACTACAACCACTGTCATTACAACCACAGCCATTCCTATATCAACCAACCCTGACACCGGTAGATGATCAGCTGCCTCTCCATCCCCTGGCATGCCCATCCCTCTGGATTGCCCATCTTTGAGGCCTCGGTTGATATGCCACCAAAAAGATATAGACACACGACACATACACAATAGCTGCAGATACAAAGTCTTAACTCTCTGGTTGACCAATCTCTACTGCCATCCTCTCTCTCTACAGCAGCCCCGAGTCTCCTCCTCTACCTCCGGTGGTCCCGGGCACTGTTGTAGCGACTGCCATAGACCCAGAGAGCGACCTCAAGTACTCTTCCGCCACTCACATCCACAGTCTTTTGCCTTTTTAACCTGTTATTACACACTTTTGTGCCCATATAAAAATCTAAAGATGACCCAAGTAGCACAACTGAAATTAGGTAATTGTCCATGTATTTCTTGCCTCAAATCATTTTTTCTTCCAATCTTCATAACTTGACCCCATTACACCTAAGTTCTCGCTATGCCCTTGCTGGGAGCCTTCAAACCATCCACTGCCACCACCAGGGGTTGGAAGAGAGAATCTAGGACTGTAGAAAATTGAAGAATAAAATGAAGAAGCAGCAGAGAAAATACAAGAGCACACAAACCAAGAGAGAAAGCGGAGTGCAGCCACATTCCGTTGACTATATACAGCCAAAATAGCGCCCCGCC
>BPLS01000163.1:59008-83781 GCA_019656275.1 Rhododendron kiyosumense
CAATTCCGTTGTAAGCTTGTAATGTGCAGTCCAACCATCGTCTTGCTCATGAGTCATTTGGAAGTCCCACTTTTCAAGCCACTTAAAAAGGTGATTATGTGACAACAAGTGATCACCTAAGTTCTAGCGGACATGCCCAACCTCGTAGGACTCAAATACGCATTAAAGCTAAAATGAAAAGAAAAACCATTCCAATCATCCAAGCAAGTAAAAGGGAAAAAAAAATTCTAAAAGCTAAGTTGATATAGGTTGCCTCCAACAAACCATGGACAAAGGAACCACCAGTTCCATGATCTAGAGCTTGGCCGAACACACTATATGCAGCATTTTGATTGTCAAATTGAAACACCTGTCAGCTCTGTGACAACTTGAAGATCTTTGGTTGACAATTAAAGCAAAAACTTGATGAGGCAGCAAAGTATATCAAACCCATCAAAGGATTGATAAACCCCCACAACCTTCCCCAACGTTCTCCTATAGTTCGCAATGCCAGCATCACTCAATTAAAAGTTTCTGTAGGAATTCTGCACAGTTTCTATAATATCCATTGCATGTTCCTCCACATACCACATTGGTTTCTTACTATCCCTCAGACCTAACTTGACCCTTGGTAGTTCCAACTTTTGACACCACTGCTCTGACCTACATTGCACTCTAAGGTGAAGCATATGATGGCTATAGCTGAAGTAGATCATACATGGAACCAACCTATCCTTAAAACTATATTTACATGGAAACGCTTTTGTGTCAAATGAGAAATTTTTAAAACGTTATAAATCTGTAAAGTTCGCTGAACACACCTCCTTAAAATGACTCTGTGCAGCTGTAGTCCAATTTTGCTACAACTCATAGCTCACCTCAAGAAGTGTTATTCTCAGTGACAAAACAAACAAAAAAAAGTACCAGTCAAGGGTCTTCAACACCTTCCATTACTTGATGCCTTTTGCTTTTGCATAGGTATCTGTACATGCAAATGATTTGGTTGCGAAAGAGACATCCAGCTATTGTACTGTCTATGGGTGCAACTTGGGCCGGGAAACCAGACCCCACCCTGAAAACTTTTGGATAACAAGTACAGACTTACAATAAAATTTCGGAGCCTGAACGAAAATTAGGAAGGGCTTGGCAGAGGTTTCATACAACTCAAGCCCAAGTTGCATTATGTATATGTGAATAAAAAAATGATGCTGAATGGAGATACTTAACATTGCTTGATATAAGTTACGTATACATTTATGCACAGATGAATGTGTGTCTACTTTTTTGACAATTGAGTACAAGTTATTTTGCACTGGCATTCCATTTCATGTGTACTTCTTACTTGCGGAATTTCATATGAACACTCAGAAAACCATCATCTGTTCTATGTTTCTATATGTAGAGTCGTAGACACACAACACATTAACAATCCAAAAAGGAATTTCAGTAAAATGACTTTCTGGGCCGTCCCGCCTTGACATTTCTGGCTACTCGAACCTAACCGGAGTTCAACAAGTGAAGCTCAGGCTGGTCGAGCTTGGACAGGCTTGATCATACTCAATAACCGGCCAGAAATGCAGCCCTAGACTACCCTCAAGTTCCTACGTCCTACCAGCCTAAAGTGGGTCCATTTATCAAATGAATAAGGCCAAAGTAAATCTTGAAAGAGTAGTGAAAAAAAAAATTAAAACATGTAAAACAGTAAGAAATTAAAGCTTCTAAATGAACTAAGCCAATCCCATGTGCAACTAAAAGGGTGAAAACCAGCAAGAAATACAGCTTGTAGACTAACAGTTAAACATTTTCGTAGAAATCAAGCTAGAAAAAATAATAAACACTAGTAACATGAGGGATACCATCAACAAGAGGAAGGCTATCTGTTGGAGCAATTGCATCAGGTTTGGCACGCCTTACAATTGTCTTGATGACACCTCCATCGCCAGTTAAATCAATTGCATCACCCATGATCTCCAAATGTTCACCAAACTGGCTGGGTAAACAAAAGGTCAAATAACAGTGAGAATCACTCTGTAGATGGAAAAACCAATTCAGCCGTCCAGATCATACAACTCGTGCACCACTAATGTCAACACTTTCTTGGAGTCAGAACATGCATGTAAAGGAAAGGAATGATGGTTTGCCGAATATACAGAGTCACAACTATAGAAGTTAATCTAATCCACCAACTTGATGCCTAAATCTGCCAAATGTTCGAAAACTTGGGTGCCAAAACAGATCAAATAGGAGACCTAGTTGTGGAAAATTCTGCCTATCTCTAACGGTCTAGTTCCAGCCTATTCTTGAATGCCACGTATACCCTTCTCACGTGGGTGAAAAAGAACCACCTTCCGCCATTCCGGAAAACGAAGCCCCAACAAAAAACAAATGTTTAACCAAGGAATACATGCACTCCCACCTCATGCATCCATTTGTTACAAGCCATATTATACGAATTTACAGCAAACAGGTTCTATTTCCTTTCCTAAAAGCAAGTGCAGTTACTTCTCAACAAGGTATCATCTCGAAGCAAACAAACTATGGTCTTATATGTACGATGGATGCAATCATGCTCACAAGTTACATTCTAAGAAAGCTTCTGCTCTGTGAATTAGTTACTCTTAGGGTAAACCATCGCCTAATAAAGACGATTATGGGGGTGATTCCGGGCCAAAACCATCGCCTAATAAGATGATCATGGGGGTGATTCAGGGCCAATGAACTGTACCCTCGGGTTTGAACTCCTCTGTTCAGTTCATCATACTTCTGAGTTTTTGCAAGCATTCTGCATACCTTCCCGGGAACTTGTTAACTATCTCAATCTCCTCGTCAATCACAACCTCAATGCATGAAAATCTGAAATGAACATGACTAACAAGAGGGTCACACAACAGACCAAAGGAAATTCTAAGGGTAGCCCTTGGAGTTAGACATTACAATGAAAAATTGAACTTTACCCCCACTGATAAGAAAAATCAAATACAAGCAACAGTACTGCCTCATCTTTCAAGTTAGTACTACATACCCCAGCTGAAAAACACAATCTAATCAAACTAATTTTCATATAGAACAATCCAGAGCACTATAATGTAAAGCAATTGAACAAAACTGCAGAGTACAGCAAGGACAATATACACTACCGTGCTGCAAATGGAAATGGTACTAATCCAATTAAAAGTAGGTCAAAGACAGGTAATGGTTATTGAAGAAAAATAAAGTACAAGAAGCTTGTGAAGCCTTTTATTTTATTTTATTTTTGTAATAAGAAGCTTGTGAAGTCTTATGATGGAAATATCATGTGTTAAGTGCACGGTTTGTCTGCAAAAGCCATCAGGAGTGATACCGGGTGAGGAAGGATGGAAGCATCAATGTATCTTGTTACTGGGATGAGGGTTCACAACAGCAAGTTGGAAAACGAAATGATCTTGAAAACTAGGCTACACCAACTTTGATTTAAGAAATCTCTTGTAGAAACAGTAAATTCTCAAATTTTCTAGAGGCAATACAGTGCAGAAAATAAGAAACTTGTTTCAGATATCTTTAACTCAAGCTAAAATTTGAATGTGTATGAAATAAACCAAACACTTGACAAATCTAGCAGAGGCTGCCATATACGGTACACAGACACAGTATAGCGGTTCTTATCCAGATTGCAGCTCGTAGTTCAACCTTCATATAATGGGCACAAGGCTAATCAAGGAGATGTATCTGCCTACTTCAACTAAGTGCATACCGAATAGCCACAGTTTATCATGCATGACAGCAAACAGACCTATACCAATGAGATAGATCCAAAAAGAACTAACAACCTGAAGGATCGCTACCTTACGTCCCAAAGTCCAGAAAGAATTAGATAAGTTGGAGATGTGTATAACAGGAAGGAATGGAGATTGAAGTCAATCAAAGAAAGGTTGTTTGTTGAAGTTTATCCTGGTTTTCCCAAATGGCGCCTATAGGATGTTCCAAGATCAATCTACAAGCACGAGACTTCACAAGCATATTGTGTCTACCACCAAGCAAGATGTAGACAATTTGTTCCCTCACTGGCAAGCACCAATCCACCTTTAGTTATGCTTTCTATCTGTGACATCACATCAAGAGGTACAGGATGGCAATCTGGTCGTGTCATCCAGTCTTCGATAAGAAAATTAGGGGTGATAACCGAGTCAAGCAGGTGCTTGTTCAAGCTTAGTTCAAAAACTTAACGAGCTTCAAAACAAGTTCGAGCTTAGGAGTTAGGACATTGATGAGACGAGCCGATCTCAGACGAGCTTTAACCGAGCTGAACACAAGCCAGTCTTGAGTAGCTTGGAAACTTAAAAAGCATAAGCCAAACAAGCTGAATAGTAGCTTTTTTGAGCTCGGTTTGAAAGCTTAACAAGGTAACAAGCTTTACAAAAATGTTCAAATTTTGTTTGTTTACATAACAAACCGATCTTGAACGAGCTTTTAACAAGTGAACATGAGCTCAAACTGGAGTACTCCTAGCTTGGTTCATTTACCAACCCTAGAATTGATTAAGACCGCATAAAAGGGATACTTAGTTTTCTCTGTGTAAAATTTTACAGAAAAATCAACTGCAAAAGAAGACTTTCATGTGGTGGTAAGCAAAACTAGGGTTCGTCAAATTGTTGCACATAGAAAATAACTCACATACAGATGAACTTCAACTTAAAAGCAATTCTAGAGGAAAACGAGATGCAAAGCATGGGAGCAATAAGCAGACGATTTTGATGACTTTATACATATAACATATGTATAGCTAGGGTTTAAGAAAGGCAAGGTACAAATGAAGTATGATTACCTGGTTCACGGCGAGGGAAAATCTGGAAATTGGATGTGCGAAAGATATGAAGTGGCGAATTGGAGTAAATTGGAGAAGAATCTGCTTGTCGCGTGAGATATCGGAGAACTGGTATGGATGCCGTAGAGTTCGTCGGCCATAGCCTTCTTGGAAAGTGATCTGCTTGGTGCTCAAGTGATTGTTTTACCATGCTAGACACACAACGTACGGACACACAACCATTTGCACAACGTGACACACGGCCATTCGCACAACACATCATCAAAACGATGTCGTTTTGATTATAAAAAAAAAAAGGTTAAATATCTACTTCCCCCTAAACTATTTCAATTTTAGTTACTTCCCCCTCAACTACCGATCGAAGTTACTTGCCCCTCCAACTATGAAAACGTTATTCCCTTCATCCAATCCCTAATTGTCATCCAATTCTTGGACGGAAAACTGAACACTTCTTCCACCAAAATGGTTTTGATGCTCTGAATGTGGTTTGGCGCCAATAGAAGGGTATTATGACATTCCAGCTCAAACCCTAACTCACTAAAAACCCTCAACGGCACAACCCCTTATATTCTCAAAAATCCACAACCTGATCATCAAATACAGACAGAGATAGAGTGTGTGACCTATCTACAATGGCATGGATCTTGAGAGATCCAAATGGAAGAACACCAAGATGTAAGTCTTTTTAATATCTATTCCGAGATTTGCATATTTAATATCATACTCTTTATATTAATATCTATTCTGAGATCCAAATGGAAGAACACCAAGATGTAAGTCTTTTTTAATATCATACTCTTTATATTATAATCGCACTCCTTTAGAACTTTTCGATTATTCTATGGGTATGAAACTGTGGTCCTAGCCATGGTTCAAAGCCTATTATATGGTTATGAACTTTTCAATTATTATATGGGTATACTCTTTATATTATAATCCTACTCCTTTAGAACTTTTCGATTATAATCTTACAAATCTTGCATGTTTGTATGTTTTTATAAACTTTTGCAGATTCCAGTTCTGAATACTTTAGTATTAAGTTGAATCATGGTGGAAATATAGTTAGGGATATCATAGAGTATTATGTTGGTGGTACTGTGAGCTACGTTGATTACTGTGATAATGATCAAATATCTAGAATTGAGTTGCAATCAATGTCTAAGGAAGTTGGGAATGTGGAAGAAGTAGCTCTTTTCTACAAGGTTCAAAGTAATGGAAAATGGGTTTTTAAAAAGATCGAAACTGATGGTGATGTCACAACCATGGTTCAAAGCCTTAGAAATGGTTTGGTGGAATTGTTTATACTCCCTCCGTCCCAATTTACTTGTCACAGTTCTATTTCAACCGGAAAAAAGAATTAGTTATATCTTTAAATTGGTAATGAATTTTATATCCACTATGGATCTTGTTTGATAGATCTCGATTTGTTCTATAATACAATGTTTTCAAAATCACCTAAAATATTATAAATTACAAGATATAATCAATTGAAAAGTGGCACGAACTCCAAAAAGTGACAAGTAAATTGGGACGGAGGTAGTAACTGATAGTAATTTGGAAGTTCTTACTAGTGTTGAATACAATGCCAATGTGGATGTGGAAGATGGCCTTTTAGATATTAATATCACTAGTTGGGAATGCGATTGTGGATCATTTTCACAAGACAACTATAATTATCTGGATTTCACAACTCACATACCTTCTAGTAGACCAAACCCACCATCCACCATTGAACCACTTTCCACCAATGAACCATCACCCACTACTAGAAGAAGACATGTTCATCATGATTCTGATTCAGAATCTGATCCTAATGTTTTCATAGACAGTGATTATGAATTCAGTGAAGATGATGATGCTTTGTTTGATGCCAATATGGATAAAGACATAGAGTGGTGTTGTGTGAGGCAGAAAAAGGTAGTTGGAAGTGATATTCCCCATAATTGTTTGTCTGAAACAGAGTCTGAGGAGGGGGATTCCTCTGATGGTTTTATGAGTTTCGACTCTTCTTCTGATGAAGACAGGAAGGACAAGCCAAAGTTTAGGAAATATAGGCCTGTACTAGGGAAAGTACAACCTATAATAGAGGAAAAGATGATTTTTAAGAATAGGGCTCAATGTGTAGAAGCTATAAGGCAACATGCAATTGTCAATGGAAAAGCAATCACATTTGAAAAGAATGACACAAACAGAGTTAGAACTCATTGCCTTGCTCCTTGCCCATGGAATATACTAGCCTCAAGCATCACAGGTGATAGGAAAACCCTGCAAGTTAAGACATTAAACCTTAATCATAAACAATGTGGTTGGAATTGGACTAACAAGCTAATAAACTCAAGCTGGTTGTCAAGAACTTATTTCAAAGAGTTCAAGATCGATCCCTCATGGCCTGTTACTCAAATTGTGGAACGAGTAATGGCTGATTATATTGTCAAAATATCTCCACAAATGGCATACAATGCTAGGAAGAAGGCAGTTAAAAAAATAGAGGGTTCTTATGCAGAGCAATATGAGAAGTTATGGGATTATTGTGGAGAGATGAGTAGAACCAATCCAGGAACCTCAGTATACATGCATTTTAAGAAAGATATGGATGGATTTACCATTAATCAACTTCAAAGAATTTATATTTGCTGGGCTGCATTAAAGAAGGGGTTCATTAAGGGTTGTAGGCCTATAATTGGAATAGATGGTTGTCATTTGAAAGGCCCCCATGGTGGGCAACTGTTGGCAGCAGTAGGGATAGATGGGAATAACCAAATTTATCTAGTTGTTTATGCAATGGTTGAGGTTGAAGAGGAGGCAAGTTAGAGTTGGTTCTTATAGCATTTGAAGAATGACCTTCGGATTCCAAATGAACCGACATTCACAATCATTTCAGATAAGCAAAAGGTGATCACCAATTCAATTTCAGTTTACTTATGTAATTGACCATTCATTTTCAGTTTTACTTATGTGATTGACTAAGCATGTTCAGTTTCTATTTTTAATGTATTGTTTAACTCTCATACAAGGGCTTATGAATGCAATCAGGGACTTGTTGCCTTGTGTGGAACATAGACATTGTGTTAGGCATCTACACAGCAGCATGAAAAGAGCTGGGTATATAGGGCAAGCTGTTAAAGATAGGTTGTGGAATCTTGCTAAAGCTACATACATGGGGAGGTTTAGCAAACTTATGGAAGAGTTCAAGAAAGAGGATGGGCCTGCATTTAAATGGCTTGCTAAGCATGAACCCCACCACTGGTCTAGATCACATTTTAGTGTTGCTCCCAAATGTGACATGCTCTTAAATAACCTTTGTGAGTCTTTCAATGCTGCAATACTAGATGCTAGGGATAAGCCAATCCTAACCATGCTAGAGAGGATTAGGATTTACATGAAAAGGCATTTAGTGAAGAGGAGGGCTTCTGTTGAGAAATGGCATGGTCAGATTGGTCCAAAAATTGTCAAGTTATTGGACAAGAACATTGCACTTTGCAACGAATACGTTGTTGTCTTAATTGGGGAAAACCAGTTTGAACTTAGAGGTTTTCAGCATGGAAACCAGTTTTGTGTTGATATGAATGCAAAAACATGCACTTGTAGAAGGTGGGAGTTGACAGGTATGATTTCATCTTACTTATGTTTAAGTTAGTTTGCATTTTTTTGCTTATGTAACTAATGACGTATTTTACTTATGTGTTTACAGGTATCCCTGATGCACATGCACTTACTGTCTTAAGAGAATCAAAAAAGAAGGCTGAGGGCCTTGTGCATGAGTACTACCAAAAGCAGGCATACATCAACACCTACAAGCATGTCATATACCCCATGAATGGGATGGACATGTGGGAGAAGACAAACAAACCACCAATTCAACCCCCACATTACATTAGGAAGTTTGGGAGGCCTAAGAAATGCAGAAGGAGGGAACCAAATGAGCCACCTGCTCAAAATGATGGAACTAAGAAAAATGAAGAGGTATCTTAACACAAACTAAGCTATAGAAGATATGGGGGAAAGGGGCATAATGTGAGGACTTGCCCATCTGGTTTCACAGCACCAAGGTCCAAAGAGCAGCAATGCAGTCAGCCAATCTCACAACCAATGTTTACTCTGCCGTCACAGCCATCACAACCCACACCCAAGGCCCCCTATAGAAAGGGAGGTATAGCTACAAGGGGAGGTGCAGCTAGAAGGGGAGGTGCCCCTTAAATTTCAGTTTTATAGCTAGTATTATGGTCTTTATCTAGCTAGCCTTCTTTTGCTACTGTTATGGCTGAAAAAGCCTTCTTTCGCTACTGTTATGGCTGCAACTGAAAAAAGCCTTCTTTTGTTATGTTGGCACTATTTTGTGTCTAGTACTGTTGTGGTTTATGGAACCATTATGGCTATTTGAAGTCTTCTCTTTTAATTATGGTATTCATGTGCTGTTCTGCATTTTTTGAGAATGGAGTACATGGATTTGTAGACTGTCTTGAACTGCACTTATGTTTATGAAGCATGAAGCATTGTTGATGCAGTAGCCAAGTACCACCTTAAGCATTCTAAGGTCTACTAGTAGGTATTTTCGTAAATAATTGACCGAGGAATTTGGTTTTGGGCCCACTTGGGTTCGATTTGAAACAGCCCAACAGTCAAGACACATAGCCTTTGGCTATTTGCTGTGTGTTTTTTAGCCTTCTGAGGCCGTTTGGGCCTCCTAAAGGGCCTTCGAACCATTTTTGGACTATTTTTGTTTCGCTTATAACATTTCGTAGGAAACTTCGTTTATGCCCATTTTTTTTTTCAGAACTCTGGTTTTTTTTCTCTATATTTTTGGTCTGTAATAATTTTAGTATGGTTATTTTACACTTTCTAAGGTTAGAGTTGCGTCCTATATATTCGGTTCTTTGCCTCGGGGCTGGGGGAGTTGATTAATGAATATTGAAAAGAGTCTAGAGAGTAGTTTAGAGAACTATCGTGTTTGTGATTGTCCTTATTACATCGTTCTTCAATTTCTTGTACGCATCCCTACATCATCTATGCTTGTGGTATGTTTTGTTTTTTTCCTGCATGAAGCTGCTGCAATTTTATTTTTTTTTTGGTATATTATGATTGGAATGCTTAAAGCTTGAAGCTGGTTGGGTGCTGCTTCAACAATAGCCATTTGACTGCATTCATAAGCTAGGAAACCAGTTTTGTAGACTGTCATGGACTGAATAAGCTAGGAAAAAACTTCATTCATTCATTCATTCATATAAAACACATTACAGATAGGTGCTTGGCATTTGGAGTGCATGTGCTCCTCGTGGCAATGCCAGGAATTTGTCACTTGGAACATTATAATACTTAGAAACATAGGGAAACAAATTACAGCCAATGCCAATGCCAATGCCAATACAATCAGCTTCAAGTGCCATTCTTGCCGGCGGCATAGTGTCAACAAATTCACCAAATCCTCACTTCTTTTGATTGCTTGTTTGTTCTGCTTGGACAATTGTTGCACCTCTCTACTTTGCTTTCGTACAAGGTTCATCAATGACTCAATTTCCTCTTCATTTTCTGAGATAGAGGTCTTCAAATCTGCATTTTCCCTTCTATTTTCTACATTTTATCCTTCAGTGCCGCATTTTTTGCCTCTACCTTCCTCAACATCTTGATTACATGGTTGCCAAAATCCATTCCTCTTGTGCAAGTTGGAGGATTAATCCAATCAAAAAGCTTGCACTTATAGTTTGTCTGTATTAAATCCGAAAAATTAGTTTCATTCCAAGAATTAGCATACATGTAGCAAAGGAATTTCATTTTATTACCTTGTAGTTTATGCAACCTACAAACCTCCGTCCTGGGTTCTCTTCAGTGAAAGAGGTCCTCAATGGAGACCTTTGTCCACAAAAGCAAATCTGTTCATTAGGACTAAGATTGGGATTGGCGTTGCTAGAGCTACTCATTGTGGGAGACGAAAGAAATAGAGAGAGACACACACACACACAGAAAGTGAATGAGAGGGAGGGTGAGGGTGAAATGGATTGGAATCGGGACTGAGATACAGACAAAGAAGAAGGATATATAATAGATTGGTAGGGTTTGAGCTTGATTGTCCATATTACCCTTCTGTTGGCACCAAAACAACCTTTGGGACGCCAAAAGGTTTGGTTTGGAGGTTTTCCGTCCAAGAATACCGTCTTGGTCTGATTGAAGTGAGGGATTGGATGAAGGGAATAACGTTTTCATAGTTGGAGGGGCAAGTAACTTCTATTGGTAGTTAAGGTGGGAAGTAACTAAAATTGAAATAGTTTAGGGGGGAAGTAGATATTTAACCCAAAAAAAAACCCCCAGCTCTTGAAACGAACGCCTTTTTTCCTTTCATCCCCACATTCACGATGAGAAGAGAATCGACAAAGGGTTGCTCCCACCACCACCATCACCGGCGACGACACTTCCACTTCCACCTCCACCGGTGACCACGCTTCGCACCTCCACCACCGGTACCAAACTGCAAGTCTTCTGTTATCAAATCTCCTCTCCCTATCTCGAGTTGATTCTCCTGGTCACCGCAGACAAGGGCAGCGCTACCCACCGCTGGCGACCACCACCACAATCGGCTTCTGGGCAGTCCAACGTTACCTCACCACGAAGGTCTCTCTCTCTCTCTCTCTCCTAGAACTAATTGCTGAGTTGCTGGGAAAAACCTAAATTGAGTTTATTGAAGAAAAAAGAAACCCTAAATTGTTTCAGTGGGTGTTCAAAGTCAATCCCTGAAATTCTATTTGACTCCCAAAGTAACTTTATGTAGGAGAAGTTGCCACCCATAGATTCAAGGCTCAGACCCTATCAGAGGTGCTTGGCAAGGCAAATTCAGAGAAGTTGTGCCTCAAGCAACGGTAGCGGCAGGTAAATAATTGTATATGTTTTGGTATCTTATTACACTAATACTTGGTTTGTTGATCAAAATTCTAGAAGGAAATATCCTAGCTTTGCTGATCGAAATTCAAGTAGGTATGAATTCAAAGTTCTTAGTATGAAATTCATATTTCTTGCTGCTCTAATAGATTGATTTCAAGTTTAATTGGAATTAGTTGGATTTTTGTTAGGGAGTTGAATAACTCATGAAAGCCCTACTGAATGTTTGGATTTTGTGTAGTTTAAGTAGTTTAGAACAGAAATTACTTGGTTTAGAATTCTATAGAATTAGAAAATTCATGTTTGTCTGATTTTGGGGAATTTTATTGAGATAGTTCGAAAGTTCTTAAATTTCTAAGAATTTTACTGAGAGACTATGAGTCTTCTATCTACAGTAAAACTTTCAGGATCAAGTTCGAAGTATTGAGCTCTATAGAAATTCTTAACCTAGCATCACTCATTTTCGGAACTGTGCAGTCTGCACCGACACATGTTGGGGAAACGGCCATAATTTTTAGCTCGAGCGAAGAAATTACAAACTGTTTTCTGATTTTGAAACTAGATTCATAGACCTTAAAAAGTGTGTGGAGTTCGTACCTTAGTTATTTTTGTGCAAAGTCATATTTTAAGTTGAAGTCGATGAAATTGCAGATTCTGAAATTATTTCTTGAGATTGGTTGTCTAACTTCATATCTTTCACTCTAGGACCTTATGTTCATTAAAGATAGGCTTATTAGCATCTTCTAATCATGTTTTTGTTGCTTATGAGGTACTTGTTACTTGATATGGCCTTGGTGAGAGTTCCACCGGCATTTTGTTATGGCTTAACCTCTAGGGATGGGCTAGGGTCGTTACACTAGCGGTCCAACATGGTCCAACAACGAACATGACTAACGAGATTGCCATGGCTCAACAACACACTGAGTTGGACTGACTGATCAACAACAGAGAATGAGCAGCAGCAGCTGCTTTGACTATAGGATACCTTTTTCCCTTCTCAAATGGATGGACTGACTAATCATTGCTTCCAGGACCCAGCATTCCATAGTTCCATATGATAATTCACGAAGCTTGGGGATTCTTGTAGGATACACACTAGACACAAACTAGACACACCACCAAAATAGTTCACCAATCTGAATATGAACACAATCCAACATAAACACTTATAACCTTGTTCAAAATTGGGACTTAGTTAATGGCTTGACCATCTTTAGATGAATCTGTTGACCATCTTTTATTTTCGATGGCTTGCTACTCTGTCTCCAATTTAAGTTGGTCGCATAACGCTTAACTTTGTAATGTTATTCTTCTCATTACTATAGATGTTCGTTGGTGGAGTTCGAGCGGAGTAAAAATATGGGGCCGCCAATGGAGAGAGCCATTTGTTAAATCTAGAGGATGGGAAAAGAAATCATCTAATTATGCAACTGTAAAGGATAGCTTAGCTGCTGCAAAAGTTAGCTATGGGACCAATAGCTTTGCAAAAACTAGTGGAAACTCAAAAAGGCAGTGAAAGAGATTGAAGCTATTCAAGTGAATCAAAGGCCAAGGAAAATGATCAATTTGTTGTAGTTTGGAATATCAATATGTACTAAGCTTTGTACGCAAATGATGAAGTTATACGCAAGTGTGCTAGAAACTCAATGGCAAGGATGCGGAGGACAACAGAGTTATACGCAAATGATGAATGTACCGGATAATTTAGAAGAGTAGTTCACTTGTTTGTATTGTTTTATATCGTGTCCTATGTCCTGTATCCCCTTTTTTGCCCGTGTCCCCTTTTGTGTCCTTGTAATGACCTTTCATGAGGTAGATAGTGTGAAAATTTTTGTTTCTTGTTGACTTCTTTAATGAGACGCATTCATTGTTCATAAAATTGTGCCACTTTAGTTGTTGTTCACGATGGGTTATCTTGTTTAATGTTGAGATCATGATATTATTAAACATGAGATTCTATTTAGCATTATCATTCCACTGTATTTGGTTCTTGAAAAATTTCGGCATGGTCTTCCCTGTTGTTTGGTTCTAACCCGACGTCTCGCTTCTCAATTAGTACAGCAATAACAAAAATAGAAACAACATGAGGTTACGCACAAGCCCACCCCAGACATTACTTATTCTAAATCACCATTCACAAGCCACAGTCATAACCAAAATTCATTGCTAAATTATTCATTCCCAACAAAAACCATAAAACAATATAGTTACATAGGCTACAATCAAAGCTATATTTTGCAAAACTAAAACTTGATATTTCAACAAATTACAACTTCATATTTCAAATTACAACAATTGGTCATTTTCTTGGCCTTTGATTCACTTGAATATCTTTAATCTCTTTCAACGGTATGTGGCATTTTGAAGTTGTTACATTGCCAAGTTTCTTTGTTGGCTGTAAGCACTAGATGTTCTTTCTCGTTGAGCTCTTTCAGTGTCCAAGTTTCCTATCTTCTTTTTCTAGTCATTGTAGAAAGTTCGATAGAATGGCAACATAGAAGAACCCCGAGAAGGAAGCACATCCGAATATGAGGAAAAACTAGCCCTGAAATTCTGTCCTTGGAGGTAACATATTGAGAGATTGCCTAATTGCCAGAACCAATGTCGTTGCACCAATGCATCTCAATTCTCTGCGACCAAGCATGGGCTTCAAGAGATTGCCAGCATCCATTGCACCATTTGTAGCACCTGAAACATAAGTGAAGAGCACATTTGCTTTAATCTCATAAATCATGATACAAACCTCATCCCAAATATTGGAAATCAAAAGAAAATTCTTAAACTAAACTATATGTAATTACCAACGGGAATAGGTTGGTAATAGACAATAGAGATACGCTACTTGTTATTTGATATAACCAGGTTAGTGGTTTTAAAGCTATTCAAGGAACTGGACCCAACTAAACACAAACAGTCAGCAATTGCCTACTCCTGTCTTTTGCACATGAAACTCAGTTTTGGCATCTGAGGATCTAATTCCAGCAATTAGGGCCAATTTCCAGCACTTCAAGAGCTTAGTTTCAGAAAATCAAAGTCAATTTCCAGCATATAACCATCAAAATACTGCATTTAAGTACAGTTTCAGCATGAAACACATATTTCTTGCACCTAAGCTACACTTTTCAATGCTTAGTCCTTAGGTTCAATAGGTAACAGCACTTGAACTTTGCGTAAATTTTTTTTTTTGAACAACAAAGAAGAATTTTATTGATAGAAGAAGAAAGGAAGTACAAATATAAGGCTAAGATAAGAGCATTACAACGCAAAGGTAACATCCCAACAATGTTGAAACCTTATCCCACAACAATCAATTGCCTATCAGCCCGCAAGTTGATAAGAGAGAGAGAGAGAGAGGCAGAGAGAGAGAGAGCAGACCGAGAAGAGAGAGAGAGAGAGAAAGAGAGAGAGAGCAAACCGAGAAGAGAGAGAGAAAGAGAGAGAGAGCGGAGAGAGTCGGGAGAGAGAGAGAGTATTGAGAGAGAGAGAGAGACATTGAGAGAGAGAGGCGCGAGAGAGAGTGTTCGAACGGTAGGGTGTACTGTGTACACCCCATCTATATATATATATCCCCACAAACCGGACCGTCTGGAATTAGAACTGGACCGGGTTCCTAGCCTGGAGCTCCGCACGGCGTTTCGTCAAGACCGTGCGGCATACTACTTCACCCTATAACACCGTGCGACTCTCTGGGAGCGACGCGTGGCATACTAAGGTGTTTCAACAGTTTGTGCTTTGGACAGATTCACGATGTCCGAGACCATGAGTAATCAATACTACTGGAATTCATCTTGAAGGCAGAAAACAGACATAGATACAAGGAGGAAGAAGGGACTTTCATTCCAAATCAAACCGGGTAACCCCGGGGTCGTTCATTACATTCAAGAAAAAAAAAGAGGAAAAAAGAGAGAAGAACAGAAAAACAAAAAACAAAAAGAAAATCCTACGCCCTTCCTTCTCCTCTCATCCTCGTCTGCCACCTAGTCAGATGCGGCACCCGCACCATTCGATCGGTGATCCGAACCGTTCGAATTCCCCTCGGAATCCTCCGTGGTTTCCTCAGACTCGTGTTCTGGCACGAACTCAGCGTCGTCTTTATCCTCCAGTTGGTCAAAAGTGAATACCTGCAGGTTCGTCACCGCACGGCGGAGGGACCGAATGGTTGTAATCAGTCTTGTGATCTGTGAAGCGAGACGCTCTATCTCCTCCCGATAGGAAGCCATCTCGGCCTCGAGAGAAGTCACTCGCGCAACAAGGTCGCCGTTGTTCGCCATTCCCGTAGAATAACTTGAGAGTTTTGGTGGTGGTGCATGGGATGAGGCACCACCACCCTTATAAAGACAGTAAACTCGTCGAAAGGGCACCCCTGTATTAATGGGCACCCTTAAACCAACCGACTGTTCTCGGAAATCGAAGAGTTGCATAGAAAACTGAAATGTCGTGCGACATAATGTTGCACCGTCAGCAATTGCCTACTCCTGTCTTTTGCACCTGAAACTCAGTTTTGGCATCTGAGGATCTAATTCCAGCAATTAGGGCCAATTTCCAGCACTTAAAGAGCTTAGTTTCAGCAAATCAAAGTCAATTTCCAGCATATAACCATCAAAATACTGCATTTAAGTACAGTTTCAGCATGAAACACATATTTCTTGCACCTAAGCTACACTTTTCAATGCTTAGTTCTTAGGTTCAATAGGTAACAGCATTTGAACTTTGCGTAAATTTTTTTTTTTGAACAACAAAGAAGAATTTTATTGATAGAAGAAGAAAGGAAGTACAAATATAAGGCTAAGATAAGAGCATTACAACGCAAAGGTAACATCCCAACAATGTTGAAACCTTATCCCGCGACAATCAATTGCCTCTCAGCCCGCAAGTTGATAAGAAATCAACTTGAGATCACAAAAGAATATAAGGGGCCGGAAACAACCACCCCATGAACTACTAATATCAAATCCAAGACACAGGATCAAACTAGCAGATAGGAGCTACCAGAACAGTTTGGATCCACAATACTTAAGAGAAGCAGCCCGATGACCCATCCAGCATAATTGTCAAGATCCAACCAAATAGACAAAAAAACCAGAGACTCTGGAGCATTGGTGGAATCTCTCTCAAGTGTTCCAAAAACGACAGAGGGTGTTGATACAGACCAAACGTTGATAACAGATGGGACAGAGCCTTCAATGTTCCCATTCTCAGCCTGCAAATCCAGATCATGCATTTCCAACTTAATATATATTATCCAACCTGGTTTGCAATTCACCAAATTCCTCCTTTGCCCAGCTTTTGAGAGCAGATTTCATATTTTGTAGTGACCTTGTTAATTATAGGGACCTAGTTATCAAAATCAACTCTTAATATTAATCTCTATTGCTTATAATCACAAATTTCAGTTCCAATAGGAAAAAGCAATAAAGAAAAGCCCTAATTAGGGTGCTTAAACCCAACTGATTACAAAACCCCAAAATAACTCAATTCATAAAAGCATGAATTCCCAACTGAAAAAAAAAAGGCAAGAGATTGTTCATTCATGTATATGAAAAAAGGCATCATAATCATCTATAAATAACTACACACAAAATGACAGAAATTTCCTCCATCATCAAAGCCCATGATTAGCAAAAAATTAAAACCCTAATTTTCGAATTAGGGGTTTTTTTTCTTCAAGAAACTCAATTTATGGAGGAGCAACTCAGCAATCAGTTCAAGGAGAGAGAGAGAGAGAGACCTTCGTAGGTAACAAGTCGGACTGCCCAGAAGCCGGTGGTGGTGGCAGTCGCCGGCTGTGGGGAGCGCTGGGGTTGGATTCTGGTGATGGAGGTGGGAAGCATGGTCACCGGTGGAGGTGGGAAGCGGTGTTGTGATCGTCGTTGGTGGGTGTTGGTGGCAGTCGTCACGCCCTCCCTCTCTTCTCTGAAAATTTTGAGCGTCCATGGGGAGGGAACGAGAACGGGAAGAGGGGGTGGGGGGTTGGTTTCCTCTGTTCCGAGACCTTTTCTTTGTTGTTTTTTTTTATATAATCAAAACAACGTCGTTTTAAGATGACGTCAGCAGTTGTGTAACTTGTTGTGTGGGAGATATTGTGTTTGTAGCATTTTTTATTGTTTTACTTGCGTAATCTCAGATGAATTACACTTATTCCCCTTTGGCTTCATACAGTAACATAATTAACCCTGTCCCAAATTTTTAAGAATTTGACTACTCGTTTTAGAATTGGTACAACTACAAATTTATGCTTAGAGCATCCACAATGGAATAAGTAAAATTAAAAAATTGTTAAAGTTAATAATATTTGCTCAAAAAAACGCTCACATTGGAATAACCAATCTTTGCAATTCATCAAATTTTGGCTTTTGAATAATTAAAACTAGCAATCTTTTGCTAATAACCAAATTTAGTGATTCTCATATTTTCTCAATCAAATACACTCATTATTACACAAAAATCTTCTCTTTCTCAACAATGTTTTCAAAAAATAATTTTAAGAAACTATTTTTTTCAGAAACTTTTTAAAAACACTTTTTTTTTACGATTTTCTTTTATAAGAACTGTTTTTTTTTTTTACACAATTTTTTTTCATAACCTATTTTTTATACAACTGTTTTTAATTTAAACTGTTTTTTTTCTTCCAAAAACTATTTTTCCAACTGTTTTTAACATAAACTATTTCTCCAGCTGTTTTTTCCCCCTTCTCTTTTCCCCCTCCCCTTCCTCGATGTACCAATTATTGAGTTTCTCATTAATAATAGTTTTGCTGTTTAAAAAAAAAACATAAACTGTTGTTTCAAAAACTAGTTTTTCAAAAAAATATACGTGAAATGAATGGAAAAACTTTAGAGGAAACTCTGGGAGGGAACTAATGGACCCATTGGTTTTGATTATGAGCAAAAAATAACCAGTGTGGGACTTGACATTGCTTACTTTAGCAACCTCTAAATGGATAATCAAAATCTGATGTGGCATGTTTTGATTATTCATTTTTTTTATTACTCTATGGATGCTCTTATATATTTGAGAGTGTAATTAGAGAGTAAAAACTATCACCCATTTTCGAGTTGCCCCCTTATTGTTTGAACTCAAACATTTAGCCCCTTGTTGTATTTGAGCTTTCACACTTCCCACCTTTTATTAGTATTTGTTAGTCTTTTGAATGGAAAATGTCGTATGCTGAACACATGACATGGGTATAATGACAGAGATACCCTCCATTCTTGAGTTTTCAATAACAACATCCAAACATGCCCTTAAACTACTCTATACCAGAAGACAGAGAATTCGTTATCACAACCGCGGTCCGTTAGCACTTAACCCAAAACTGCCTTTATTGTCGCCACAACTGGCCAGTCTACCTCCAAAACCCCTCAAAAGTCACCGACGACATTACTGGGTACAAACATGGATTCCCAGCAAACACCTCATAATCCCCTAAAATCACACCAAAACAAACAGCTCCACGATGTAGCTAATAAAACCTCACAGCGAACCCATCTCAGCTCGATGTCATCCCCTTGCTTACCAGCGCCGTTAGTCGCTATTCCCTCAAACCCACTTACAGCCACCCTTTTCATGGACCAGATCTAGAATTGGTGACCTCAAACCCCCTCAAATCACCGATCAAACGTTGCTGCCCCTAATAGATGAAACCCTGCTGTAGACACCACAATCCGGGCCTTGAAAGCACTTTAAAAACCCCGATGATGAAATAGAGGAAACAAATGCCCCCGAGAGCTTGGAAATGAGACTCTCCCAAAATCAACCCAAAAAGCCCAGAGCAAAACCCAAAGGCCCAGAGCCAAATCGAAGGCCCAGAGCCAGAAACCCAGAACAAGCCCGAAAGCCCAGGACTGGACCCTTAAGCACCGCGCGGCACACCTCTACACCGCACGGCATAACAGATTCCATTACGCCGCACGAGGTCATGAGGTCAGCCGCACAGCATTTTGGGTAAAGTTCTGACTGGCTCAGCTAGCTATCGGCCACGCCCACATAAGCCACTCCTACAAGCTAGCTCAGCCGAATGGGCACTTCTGGCCCGCCCAAAAACACCTCCACCATTTGAAAATTCAAAATCCTTGGTTTTTGCCTATAAATACAACCCTTCACTCAAGAGAAAAGGGCCCTGAATTCTCTTTCTCTCTCATTATGCTTTCATACCCCTTTCTCACTCCAAAGCCTTGAGAAAGTGCTCCCAAAACATTCCCAAGGCTCTTTCTTCCTCAAAATCCTCCATTTTTCTCCTCTCCATTGAAGTGAGTTCTTTTGCACACTTCAAAGCCTCTTACTTTCTAACAACCCCTTTTACCAAATCATACCTACCGTTTCTCCCGATCGCTCACATCCACATCCATCCGAAGCCATCCATCTCCATCCGAGCTCGAACATCAAAGGTATAAACTAGTTTCCTTGGGGTAGGCTTCGTCCCTACCCCTGAGGGGACCTCTATGAAGTCAGGATCGGCCCTCCTTGGGTCAGATCCTGGCCTAAAAATCATTTTCAAAGCAAAAACAAGCCTTTGTGCCAAGAAGACTCCACCGCACGGCATTTTGATGCATCGTGCGGCGTAGTCGACTTAGGCGCACGGCGTTTTAAGTTTGCTGTTTTCTTTACTCAAACTATCTGGATCACAGTCATTCTTCGTTAGATCCTTACTAAGAAGTTAGACACAAATACTTTTCAAAATGGACCATATCTACAAGCCATATGTAGTTTTCTTTCTTTGTTTCAAGAGAGATGGAGCATTTTTGGATTATTCTGAGAGATCAGGAGTTTAAGAACTTCTTCTCCATTCATGGCTTGAAAGAATGGTATTTTCCCAGAGTCATCTGGTAGTGGAAATGTTGTCTGACTTGAGTTTGAAACCCCGCGCGTCGTACCCAGGACGCCGGGCGGCGTTCTAAAACTTTGTGAAAACTTGAAAACACGGAGGAAACCCCGCACAGTGTTTTGTAAGACTGCGCGGTATATTACAAAACGCCGTGAACTGGGATATGGTGATCCAGATAGTTTTTGTTAAAAGTTTCTTTCGTCCTGCATCATCTTTATCATCACTGTACAGTTTGCACCACGAGCACGTCAATGTGTCATATTAAATCCCATGTCCCTCTCCCATATATGTTTTAACCAAAGTTATTTTTTTTCAAATGATAGTAAATCCCCCATTAAAAATGCTTAGTAGAGACCGGTCTTTACCGGGTGAGCGGGGTGCTTTTCAACAAAACCTTCTCCGCTCGTAACATGGCTTCCGAACTTGAAATCTCGACGTTTTCGCTAGATCAAAAGCCTTTTCCCACGCCAAGTCCTCGATTTCCCGGATCATCCATCTCGAAAATTCGGGTGGCGACTCTTTTTGGGCGCGCGCCGGTCGGGGAGCCCACACCTGCCGTCATCGAAATCGATGAACCCCCATACCTCCAACCCCTTCTGCTCGTTGAACCAACTCACGGTTCCAGTCTAAAACTCTCATACCGGGTCTGAAAATCTGAACGCCCACCATTGCCGCTGCTCGCCGCTGCCTATGGCAGAAATCTCATCCCCGTCAACCCAGAACTAATTGCGTTCTAATGGTTGTTCAATTTGCCCGCGATGATGGGAGTGACATCGGGTCTCGCACGTATGAGAGAGAAAAAGAGAGAAAGAGAACGGGCGTTCACCGTAGGTGAGGTTAATTGGTGCTATTGAGGTAGGTTGTTAATGGTCATGAGTCCATTTCAACACATTTTGAGGAAGATGATGTTGGGCTGATGGCTACAGAGCAAAAGAGTTAAATAACGTTTTCCATTAACAAAGTTCACCCCATTTGTAAATTGTATAGTTTAAGGGGGTTAAGTGCTTAATAAGGGGGCAACTCGAAAATGGGTGATAGTTAAGGGGGGCTTAATGTAATTTATCCTAAATTAGAATGTTTCATTTCAAATAAAGTTTTGTTGGACAGTTTTTTCACCATCTCTCTTAAAATCAATTGGTTGTAGTAAGCGTTTCAATTAAGTTTTTAATAGCATTTGATATTGCACCTGCAAGTCTATTTTTAGAACGGTCACAGAGAGTGGCATTGTGTAACCAAATCCATGGAAGCACTCTAGGCCCAACAAACCCTACCTCACGATAACACTCTCAAACTGGAACTATGACTTCCTGGTTCTAATACCACTTGTTCGATTGCTTTTCCACTATCTCTCCTAAAACCAATTGGTAGTAGGAATGTTTCAATTAAGTCTTTTATGGTATTAGACATCACACCCGCAAGTCTATTTTTAGAGCGGTCACAGAGAGTGATATTGTATAACTAAATTCATGAAGGTACTCCGGACCCAACAAAGCTCTTACTCAAAAGCTCATAATTTTTTGAGTAAAAATATGAGTATAGGATAGGGCTAGAGATGGCCTAATGCCATATCCACCCCTTCACTTTTTTTTCATCAAGTAAGATTACAAAATCGATAGCCTAATGCCATATCCAACCCTTCACTTTTTTTTCATCAAATAAGATTAAAAATTTGGCCAAAATTTTGATTTGGTATTGGGGACTCCAATCATTTATGAATTCCTACCTTGTCCCAAATGGATGCCTAGTAAAGGAATAGGCAAAAGCATTTACTACAATACCATTGCATTTAGGAAAGGACGCAAAAGGCATTTATTAGATTTTATCGAATGTTACCGTTAAAAATTTGGTGAAGAAATTGATATTGGTTAATTCTCTCTTGATTTGATGAAATATTTGGTTCTCCCTTGATTTGATATGAATCTGATGTAAGGGCACGAGCTGCATTTAACCAATTTTTTTCTTCAAATTCAAATTTGACGAAACATTTGATGAAGGGTTAGAGATGGCCTATCAAACTATATCTTCGTGAGTGACTTTTTCTTCGAATTTAATATCTTCCATATCAACATCATATTTCTCTATTATTGATTAGTATTGTTTGATTTTTTTTCCTTCTTCCTTTCTTTTAACTCAAAGGATCAGAATTTCTGTTTGACCAAAAAAACACACAAAGGATCTACCTGTGATGACGTAGAGCTTGACGACATGTTGACAGTTAACATGTGAACCACAATAAGATAAATATGAACACCCAAGCATAGCAGCCTCAGTTCATCTTTCAAATTAATCGGAATCGAAGATATGGTAGTAATAATATCAAACATTTGGACAAAACCACATGTGACTAGCCCCCTATCAATTTTTTTAGACTAAAAAAATCTTTCAAGCTAAGCCCCGAACCCTATCCCTGATTACATATAATTTTATACTAGTAGACCATCCTTTAACTGTAACAAAAGAGCGCTACATAGGCCCCCTCTCCAATAATCGACAGGAAATACATTTTGTTAGACGCTCCCAAGTTCCTCTACCAACTTTGAGACTCATATAGACCTCCTTATATGATAAATGGGGTCTTGTAGTACAGGGGCTGCACTATAAGTGTGCAATGAGTAATTCGAACCGTCCGTCTCGCCAATTAATGGTTAAGATTTCATCTAAAAAATAGACGGCTCAGATCAAGCCGAAAGTGGGATGAAATTTGAACCACTTATTATTGAGACGGGCGAATTAGATCGCCCATTACACTCCTGTAGTGAACTCATGTACTATCAATGTTCTAAAAATTAGAATTAATCGGAGATTAATTGCTGGCAAGGCCTATACAACTACATTCGACTAATTGTTATGCGCCGATTAATCGCTGATTACTAGGCCTCGAAGGTGGTTGACCGTCTGACTAGCGGTTAGCGATTTTTAGAACATTATGCACTACAGGTCCCAAGTCCATAATTGCACATGCATATATGTATATAGGGGCCGATTCCCCTCACACAAAAGTTGACACAACTTTTGACACAAAATTTTTGCCCCACACAAATGATCGGAGTTGTTCCATTTGTTTTAAACATATTTAAGAGTTTCCGTAAAAAATCAAATCATTCGAATATTGGTAAGTGCTTAATCGATTCAATCATATAACTTCTTATAAAGGCGCTCTTACTGTATTAAAGGGAAGACGCCCCTTTCCCAACCAATTTGCGATGATTCGAGCCGCTCAATGTGTTCAGAACGTGATTTTAAGGGTACTCGCTAGAAATCAGCAAAAAAAAAGATCAAGAAGGACTTCATCCGAGCAGTTTTTATTTTATTTTTATCAAACGGTTTAAATAAAAACTGCTCGGATGAAGCCCTTTCCGGTTTTTTTTTTTTTTATTTCTCGCAAGTACCCTTAAAATCACATTCTAAATACATTGAGTGGCTCGGATCATTGAAATTTGGTCGGGAAATGAGAGAAAAGGGGACGTCCACAACATAACTAAAATAAGGGCGCCCTTATAAAAAGCTAATTGTATATCTACACACACACTCCGCTTCTTATGTAGACACCCTTAGCCAACCAAAATGCAGACGTGCATGTCGGCCGTTAGATTGTGTTTTGAATTGTCAGGATCCGCGGAAGTTAAAACGTCCGCGGATCCTGACAATTCAAAACACAATCCAACGGTTGTGGCTGGACGTGCGCATTTAACTTGTTTGAGGACATCCTAACCTGAAGTCGAGTGTGTGTATAAAAGTTCGCGGATCCTGACCATTCAAAACACAATCCAACGGTTGTGGCTGGACGTCCGCATTTAACTTGTTTGAGGATGCCCTTACCTGAAGCCGAGTGTGTGTGTGTGTGTGTGTGTGTGTATAAGGACCTCTCCATTTCTCTCATTTTCTGTTCGAATTTCGACGATCCGAGCCGCTCAATATGTTTAGAACGTGATTTTAAGAGTACCCGCGTGAAATCAACAAAAAAAAAAAGACCAGGAAGGGCTCCATTGGAGTAGTTTTATTTGAATCGTTTGATAAAAAACAAACAAAAACTACTCGGATGAAGCCTTTCCGGTCATTTTTTTTGCTGATTTCTCGCGAATACTCTTAAAATTACGTTCTGAACACATTGAGCGGCTTGGATCATTGAAATTCTATCGGGAAATGAAAGTTCTTATTTTATTAAGTTAAGGTGGTTCTTAGGAGAATAAGACTAATAATATATATATATATATATATATATATACAATTCTTTTCAAGTCCACTCCTCTTACGGTCCACACCGTCCGGACCTCCCCTTTTCTGATCGATTTGCAATGATCC
>BPLS01000163.1:88781-118576 GCA_019656275.1 Rhododendron kiyosumense
CATAACAACCGGTTGGAGGCAGCCCATCTCCAACACCCCCTCAGGGGGTATTAGTTGTGCTATGCAATCCGGAGGTTACCTAATACCCCCTGCCTTTTGGGTTCCCAAACGGGGTATTAGGGTGGGACCCTAGTGTTGAAAGGGGGTATTACTTAACATCCCTTTGCAATACCCCATCCAAACGCACCCTAAGGCTCCGTTCCAGAAACCTTCTTAAAAAATAAGTACTTATTTTGCCACTTCTCAAAGAAAAATAAGAAGGTTTGTTCCACAAAATCCAAATAAGCAGCTTATTTCACATTTTCAAACTCAAAAATAACGTAAATGAGAAATAATTTTTCAATTTTTTTTGCACCGTATTAAAGATCTTAATGAGATCTATTAAACAAGATCCATATTGATAGAAAAATTATTTGCGTAAGCACATGATTTTTTAACTTGAAATTGTCTTCTCAAAAAATAAGTAATTGTTCAAAGGGTTGTGGAACAACCCTTTTTATTAGACAAAAAATAAGAACTCAAACCCATTCTGGAACGGAGCCTAAAAACATCCATTTTTCAACCAATTTACAATGATTCGAACTGCTTAATATGTTTAAAACGTGATTTTAAGGGTATTATTAAGAAATCAGAAGAAAAAAAATCAGAAATGGATTAATTTGAGCAGTTTTTGTTTGTATTTTATCGAACAGTTCAAATAAGAACGGCTCAAATCAAGCAATTTCCGGTCATTTTTTTTGCTAATTTCTCGCAAGTACTCTTAAAATCACGTTCTAAACACATTGAGCGACTTGAATCATCGAAATTTGACCGAAAAGGAGGAAAAATGGAACATCGGCATTTTATTTAAAATAAGAACACCCTTACATGAAGGGAACTCTAGATATAGATATAGACAACAATTGTACCTCAAAAAGAAAGTACAGTAGCATTGGAAAATTCAGGTGATTTTTCCACTTTTGTCTTAAAGAAGGAAATTTCTGCCTTGTTTTGATGGAGATTTGAAATTTTTTGACTTTGGTTTTAGGATAATAATTGAAGAGAGAACTTAAGATAATAATTATAGATATGAGTAATGAGTAGAGAGAGATATATAGATAAATGAGAATAATGATTGAAGATTGGGGTAATGAGTAAAGAAAGAAATGAGAGTAATGATTGAAAGTAGAGGTAATAAATATTTTTGAAGTTGAATTTTTTTTTTTAGAAAGCCATCCAAAGCATCATTTGTTCAGTTATTATTATTATTATTTTTTTACAGCTTTACAAGGCTATTTGTAACCCACATTGCAATTATTTTTGCATCTCGGGACTCGGAGAATGAATAATTTATTGACAAATATTCTTTGAATTTTTTTTTGGAAAACTGATTTTTGCGCTCCACTTTTTACTGATAGCGCTCTAATTTTAACGTGAAGTTAGAACAAAGTGAAACCCCATCGGTAAAAAGTGGAGTGCGAATATCAATTTTCTTTTTTTTCTTGGTGCTTTTAGGCCCCATTTCAGAACTCATTGTAAGTATTTATTTTTTAAAAAGACAATTTAAAGATAAAAAATAATATGTTAATGCAAATAATTTTTCTAATAATATAGATCTTATTTGATAAATCTCATTGAGATCTTTTGAACGGTATAAAAAAATCAAAAAATTATCTTTCATTTACATTATTTTTGAGTTTGAAATTGTGAAATAAATACTTTGTATTTTTTAAGAAAGTATATGGAACTGGCTCCCAATGGCCTAATTCCATCGTTGCCACATCTCCAATTCAACTGAAATTAACCAGAAATCCAACATAGAAAGCTAAGTTCGTAAAAAAATTGTCGGAATATGCAAATCTGGCAATCTTGCCAGAATAAAAAACCATTCAAAAAATGACCGTTCAACGACTTTTTTATTTCTCAAATTCTACTATAAATATCAAAGTGGGTAAAAATTACTCACTGCCAATTTTTTTCTTGTTCCTCGATCCTTCACTCTCCAAATCAAAAAATTAATCTACAAATTGTGAAAAAAGTAGGTAGTTGAAAATGGCTATAGCCGTTTTACATTTACCATTGGACTTCATCATCTTTCTATTTTGCCTCTTCACGTTTCTGTTACGTATTGTACTAGAGAAGTCAAAACACAAGACCAAACTTTGTCCTCCAGTTGAGTTTTGCCATGGCTATGATATTGGCATCACGTACGGAACTGCCTAATACCAAGACCTCGCAACTCGGTTGGTTTGGTGACTTTCTCCCAACCCAGAGCATGGAATTTTTTTTTCCCTCCGTGCCCTGTTGGCTTTATCAATAGCCTTGTGGACCACTTGGAGAAACATACTCGTATTATTTTGCATCACATACGCAGGGATAATGCAATTAACATATTTGATAAGAGGAGTTCTTCCCCACCATGGCAACAACTTTGTTTACTCTTCCAACCCGCAAGTTTAAGTTGAATTTTTTCCATGACATATTTGAGATCAGCTTTCTTAGGTCTTCCATCCAAGATGGGACAACCAAGATAATCGCCAAAATAATGGGCTATGGGCATTAGAAAAATGTTTGCCATGTCCACCCTATCAGCCTCACCAAAGTTTTTGGAAAATGTAATTTTGGATTTGGTGAAGCTAATGCGCTACGCTGCCCAGATTGTATACAAATATCCAAAAGGATATCATGAATTACCTGGCAATTATTTCTAGTAACTTTCCCAAATAACACAATATCATTTGCGAAAAGGCAATGAGACAGATAAGGACCCCCTATTAGCAACTTTGCTATGTTTCCACGATTTGTTCTGAACCCAAACCTACCCCTTCTATTTTATATACTCCTGTTCTAAGGATTTCTTTAATTGTCCTACCATACTGGATCACCCCCAGAAAATTGAAGATACTTTACTAACAAATTAAATATTTTATGGTACTATTTATGGTTTCCAAAGACGTCCTCTTTCCAAGTCAGATTAAACATATCCAGAATTCAGCAACAGAGAACCTTTTTTTTTTGGGTAGAACGGAATTTATCTACAGAACCAGCTGTAACTCTTTGCTGGACAAAATTGACAAAATTGTCCTCAACAGCCCAATCAAATTTGCTTCTGTCCTTACAAAAAATTTAGGAACATAATAACTTAAAAATACAACATCGGACATAACGGCTCCGGCCCGTATGCATTCAACGGTTCCAGACATAGTTGCTCTGGTGCTTAAATGACACCTGAGTTTGGATTTAAATGGCAACCTCGGGAATTAGCAATTATTTAGCTTTAGAGTAGCTTCTAATTTCAGAAATATTTGAAATTACTTCTGCCAATAAGCCGATTTCAGATGATTTCATTCAGGAACCAAAATTTTAAAAGTATGCAGTTTGATTAAACTCTCAATAATTTCAGAATAGTATTTTGTTACTGTACTATATTATGCTCATTACTACTTTGTCGGAGTCATGAAATGTGAGATTACTGGATAGCGGATCATATATTGGGGCATTCAGAGAGGTCCAAAACGCCCTTAAATGAGAAAGGAGCTGGTCAAAGTGGTCCCTCGAGTAGTCAAAATGCCTGAAGGAATTAGGATAAAATTAAAATTGACATTTCACTGGACTCACATGGCAAGTCGAGCTCAATTACTTCTCCAGCTATCTCAGGCAATCAGACAAATTGCAGTGACAGCATATAAGTGGGAGCTCTACATCTCCTCCGAAAATTCCACACACATCCAAAATTATTTCATAACAAACGTGTTTCTGTCCTCTTCTTTTTTTTACCCAAAATTATTTCATTAGCGTCTTGTATTGAATCTATTGATGTTCGATTTGTTTTGATTTTTCACATATGAAAGACGGGATGATGCGATCCATATAGACAATTTGAACAACTTTTTTAGCATGAGAGAGATAAGATCCATAGATGAGCAGCATGAGAGAGATAAGATCCTTAGATGAGCAGACCTACTCTGCTCCAAGCACATTAGCCCTCTTGATTCAATTTATGCACATAAGACATTGGAAATAGCTCCTCCAAGTAACTGTCATGTATTAATTGTTGATGGAAGTATCCTGAATTGTCAAGTGTTGATTTCGCAGCAAACTCTAAACCAACCTTGTTCGATTTGGGGTCTCAAATCTCTAGGCACAGTCTCCAAGAATTTTTTTCATCCATCTCTCCGCTTATTACTCTAAAAAATCTCCCCCCCAAAATTCCAAATCGAACAGAACTTTATGTTAGAAGAAAAACGTTAGAATTATCTGAAAAACCTTTGAAGACAATCCAGACCCAGAGATGTTTTACCAGCAAACTAAATTTTGGATTATTCGAAAAAACAGCCGAGGTCTCCAATTAAATGATAAAGAAAGAAAAGTTAGCTTTTTTTTTTTTTGATCATTAAAGAAAAGTTAGTTTGGTTCATTATAATCTTATGCTATAGGAAAATGAGAAAAATTCCATTTCATAGGGACTAGGGAGTATATGACATCCTTTTTTAATTGGAGGCGGGGCTGCTGCCCCGACGCTGCTGCCTCGGGTTTTCGGGTCCACTACGGTCTCGTTCCGATGATCGGAAACGTTCACTTTGTAGAGCTCGTGGAGTAGAACAACCGTGAAAAAAATAAGCTTGATTGGATATCATTAAGTACCTGATCAGAACCTTTTTATCTTTAAAAGAATGGATCTGAAACACTGGATCAAATCCACTGTAACCCATGGACCGAGAGTTATATGGGCTCCGATCAAGCACTTAATGATATCCAATCAAGCTGATTTTTAACATAATTGTTCTAGATTTTTAACATAATTGTTCTACTCGACGAGCTCTACAAAGTGAATATTTTCGATTATCGGAGCGAGATTGGAGTGGGCCCGGAAACTGGGGCAGCAGCGTCGGGACAGCCGCAAGGGGGCAGCAGCCCCCCGCCTCCTTTTTAATTAAAGGATTTTATTTGTGCTCCATACCTCATACATACATATACATGGAAAAAAAAAAAAAAGGAAAAAAAAAAAAACAATATCATGGGTACTCCGGTAGTTATTGCAGAGAAATAATGGCATCTCTGATGACCCTTTAGGCCTCCGAGGAGTCTCCTCTGACTCTCTCCCACGTTGAACCATCAAATTTAAGGATCCGTTCCAGAAACCTTTTTAAAAAATAAATATTTATTTTGAAATTTTTCAAAGAAAGGTTGTTCCACAAAATCCAAATAAACAGCTTATTTCACATTTTTAAACTAAAAAATAACGTAAATGAAAAATAAATTTTCAATTTTTTTACACCGTATTAAAGATCGCAATGAGATCTATCAAATAAGATCTATATTGATAGAAAAATTATTTGCGTAACACATAATTTTTAAGTTTGAAATTATATTTTTAAAAAATAAGTAATTGTTCACCCTTTTGTGGAACAATCCTTCTTATTAGACAAAAAATAACAACTTGAACCCATTTTGGAACGGGCTCTGAGACTCAAATATCCCATTCAATATTTTAACATCCGTGATTCAAAATAAAATTCATATATGCAGTAAAATATGATTAAAATAACCATCCGTGTGTGAGCCAAGCATACTGGATCAACAGAAGACGACTGCTTCTCCTGCCATGGCTGAACGGAATCTCTCTCTCTAGACGCTACGCAGAGAGAGAGAGAGAGAGAGAGAGAGAGAGAGAGAGAGAGAGACCCATCACTTCAATGATCAAGAGCAACAAAACCCAGAAACAGAAACAGATGAAATCGACCACATATAAGTTTTCATCAATAAAGGGATAGTTTCAAAAATCCCTAATTGCAATATCAATTTCTCTCTTCTCTGTTCTGAGTATATTAAATGAACAGCGATGGTAACATTAAAAACCCCTCGTCTCCTCATGGAAACACCGGATCCCAAAAAAAAAAAATTACAAATAAAACGAGTAGGGGAGAAGAAGAAAAAAAGAACCAAATATGTACATGTTTATGTCATACCCAAATGGAAAAGCAAAAACCAGGGCTTCTAATTTCGGAAGACCAAATTAAAACCCATGAGCTTTGATTGGGGCTTTTCCACACACACACTCTCTCTCTCCCCCCACCTCCCCTCAAGAATCTCCATAATCACGCCAGCAGATGAGCATAGTGACACAACGCCTCATGATGTAGAACCTGGCTCTCTGTTCCTTCACGAGCCTAGTGCACCTCCTACTGAACGTACACCTTAATCTCCGCGACGAATTCTTCGAAATTGAAGAGCGAGAAGTAGTACTACTCCTCGATCCTTCCTTCTTCGACATCTTCCATTTCTCGTCGAAATACAACTGCGGCGGTAAAGTGGTAGTGGCAGAGGCAATGGCAAATGGATCTCTGTTTTCGTTTCTCTCTCTATCTCTCTCTCTTTCGTGGATTTTGCTGTGACTGTGGATATTGGTGATCGTGAAGGTGGGTGGTGATGAGAGGGTGAGGGGCAGAGCTGGAGTGGGGAGAGTTGAGTGATTAACCGGGGTTAGTAATTATACCGGTGTTGCGGTGAAAGGTTTAAGGGAGAATAAGATTGGGGGTTGTGGCAGTGGGTATCACTGGAGTCTTATCTCCTCTGTCCTGAAAACTCATGTGTGCCTATTTGTTGAGGAATTTTTCAGTTATTAGATTGTGTAATTTTATTATGTTTGAAGGTGTATTTCACCAACTAAAATAAATATGTTTTGAACTTATTTTTTGAGTTAGAGATGATGTATTATAAAAAAATGACATGTTTCGTAAAACGAAAAATATGTATTTAAAATATAAGAACCTTAGTAGGAAAGAGCCTATATCCAACGGTCGAAAAATTTCTTGGTTTATAGCCGCAAGGATTTTCGATACTGAGAATTCTGCCTCATCACCTCCTGGGGTAGGGCTGTCCATGGATCCGACCCACCCGACCCGAAAAATACCCCTAATGGACGGATTTGATTCCCCTTTTCGGTCGGATTTTGCAGAGTTTCGATTGGGTGTCAGGTGTAGGATATAACTTCTCGGGTGGACCTGACCCGATCGAAAAAATAGTATATAAAGTGAAAAAAATCCCTTATACAGTCAAATACACTGCTGAAATACCACACCACTTCTTTTCTGCGATCTGGACTTCTCCAGTTCTCCCCCACCCCACCGTCCCATGCCACGCCACTTCTCCCCCACCCAGGCCACCCCCACCGACCCACCTCCCAAGCCCAAGAACCCTAATAATCGTTTTCCTCCTCCATTTTCCTTCCCCCAAGAACCCTAAATCTCTCTCTCTCTCTCTCTCTCTCTCTCTCTCTCTCTCTCTCTCTCTCTATTTGATTTAAAACTTTCAAGAGAAATCCTTCCTGATTCTTGTATGGAGACTCCAAAGAGTTTGTCCCAGCGATCAAAGCAGCAAGATCAAACCCATGGAGGCTAACAACGACAATATTGTTCCCCTGAAAATGATGATACTGTATTTAGGTTTGCAGTTATACTCTTTTTCAAGCCTTGATATGTAATCATCTCTCTTTCTTCTTTGCCTCTAGAATAAACCATGGCCCGTGGAAAAGCTGTGATTTGTCTATCGAAAAAAATAGCTGTGAATTTGTAAACAAAAATTTGTGATTTTGTGGTAGTAAATTGGTGATTTTGTGATAGTTTCCTCTAGATCTGTGATTTTCAGACAGTTTATTGTGAATATGTGATTTTGATTTACAACCCGACCGAATCCGACCCGAATCAATCAATGCTCGGTTCGGTTTGAACTCGACAAGGGTTTCAGTCGAACTCTGGTGACCATTTAACTAATCCGACAAAAGTTGGGTCGGGTTGGACCCAAACCGAACCCAACCAAATCCGACTCGTGGACAGTCCTATCTTAGGGCCTTCTTTGCCTCGAGAGGCTTTTGTTTTTTTCTTCACTATTAATTTCACAACAAAAAGAAAATGAATACATATACGACTGGTTAATGATTTTCTTTTTCAAACGATAAAATATTAGGGGTTAATGGTTATACAACTCTCTCTTTTTTGGTTTAGATGGTTTAGGTGTCCGAATTATCTTACGTACACCTTAATTAATTCTTTTTTTGGTCCGGTCAAAGGCAATGTCATCCATGCCGATACTAAAAAATTTACAAAAAATTATTTTCCTACGGTCTGACCCCAAAAATTGAACCCTAATCAAATGTATAAGGAGCAAATCCATTAACCAACCGGATTGAGCCCTAGGTACTAGCTATACACTTCCCCAATACCAAAATGGGATTTTACCATCCTTTTTATGTAGTAGTATGTTATTGGATGGCACGGGTTTTTGGGTAAAAAAAATCTACTAGTAGTATTAGGGAAAAGCTCTAATATATACCTGTAGACACCCCAACCCGGATCTCGAAAGTGCTTTAAATATCCCGATGATGAAACAAAGGAATCAAATACCTCCGAGAGTTTTGATGAAGGACTGCCTCGAACCAAAAGGCCCAGAGCAAGCCCAAAAGTCCAGAACTGGACCCTTAGTACCGTACGGCACAACTCTACACCGCACGGCATAATAGATTTCATTACGCCGCATGAGGTCATAAGGTCAACCGCACGACATTTCGGATAAAGTTCTAACTGGCTCATCTAGCTGTCGGCCACGCCCATTTGAGCTATAGCTACAAGTTAGCCCAGCCGAAAAAGCACTTCTGGCCCGCCCAGAAAATACTTCCACCATTTGAATTCAAAATCCTTGGCTCTTACCTATAAATTCAACCCTCCACTCTAGAGAAAGGGGTCCTGAATTTTTCTCTCTCTCATCATGCTTTCACACCCATTCCTCATTCCCAAGCCTTGAGAACATGACTCGAAAAACATTCTCAAGGTTCTTCTTTTCTCAAAGTCCTCCATTTTTCTCCTCGTCATTGAGGTGAACCTTTCACCTTCATAAATGTTTCAACTACCTATGTACTTATCTACCACCCACATCCACAACCCCCTCTCCTCGCCCGGACTCATTCGCGCTCATCCGTAGCTTGTCCACTCCCATCCAGACTCCAAGATCAAAGGTATAAAATAGTTTCCTTGGGTAGGCACCATCCATATCCTTGAGGGAACCTTTTGTAGTTAGGATCAACCCATTTTGGGTTGGATCCTGGCTTAAAAACTATTTTCAAAACATAAATAGGCCTTTGTGCCGAATATGCTATGCCGCGCGGTGCCTTATTGCAGTGCACGGCATAATATATTCAGATGCACGACGTTGCATGTAGCTACTGTTTCTTGCTCAAACTATCCGGATCGTGGCAACCCTCTGTCAGGCCTGTTTTATTACTGAAATATTAGGCATCAGTGTTTTCAAAATAAGACCATATCTACAAGTCATGCTTGGTTTCAAAAATAAAGCCGCTTTGGTCATTTCAAACATTCAAGAGTACAAAAGATGATTTTCGTCCATGGCTTGAAAGAGTGGTATTTTTCGGAATGGCCCAGTGGTAAAAACACTGTCTGATATCAGTTCGAAACCCCGCACGTGTTATTCAAAGTGCCGGACGGTGTTCTGAAACTTTACAAAGGCCTGAAAGCAAAGGGGGTACCCCGCACGGCATTCTGTAAAACCGTGCGCGGTATCACAAAATGCCGTGCAAAAGGAGGTTAAAATCCAGATAGTTTCTGCAGAAGAAACCTTCCATTCTGCATCATCCTTTATCATCACTGTACAGTTAATATCACGTGCACGTCAATGTGATCTATTACACATGTTCCTTTCCTCTTTACTTGTTTATTAAAGAGCTTGATTTTCTAAAAGATATTTAAAATCCCTCTTCTGAAAATGTTTAGTAAAGACCGGTTTTACCGGGCGAGTGAGATGCTTTTCAACAAAACCTTCCCCATTCGTAACGTGGCTCCCGAACCCAAAGTCTCGACGTTTTTCGCTAGACCAAAAGCCTTTTTTTCTTTCTTTCTTTCAAACAGACTCTCGGTTTCTCGGATCATCCATCTCGAAAATTCGGGTGGCGACTCTCGCGGGCGTGCGCCGGTCGGGAAGCCCACAGTGGCGACTCTGTTGGGGACTTTGCATTTATAGGAATTTGATGGGGTCGGGAAACTAATACATGGCCATGAGGGAGTGAGAGTGAGTCTTAAGTGGGATGGAAGGAATTTGAAGTAAAAGGCCTGAATTTATAGGAAGAATGAAGGGAACAACATCAAATTTCAATAAGGCCTTGGGTTTCAAAAATGCAAATTTTCCATGAATTTTGCACAGGGAAAGGGTTGGTCATTGCATGAAAATACAATGCAAACATGCACTGGCTCAGAAACACAACTACATAGGTTAAACCTTAACCATCATGCAAAGTGCCTTGGGAAACAGCAAAATGCAGACTGACGGGAAAAGGAACCACGCGCGGCACATCATAGCCACGCATGGCATATTGGACCTCGGAAAATCACCATGGCATAGCATCAGTATACCGTGAAACCCCGCGAGGTGACGCATGGCATTTTGAAGAGACGCACGGCATACTGCATCTGTATTTCTGCAATTTTTGACAGTAGGGTCATGGAATGGGTTTAGGACACCTCAGAGCACTCTCTAGCACCAGAACCCTTTGCAACAAGTATATGGGACTTCGGGGATGTTTTGCTTCGAGTCAACTCTCAAGATCCGAGGCTGTAATACAAAAAGTCGATGAAACCTTGTTTTCAGGTCATGATGAAGTGCCAAATCGCGTTTCAAGTCGTTTCTTTGGGTCACAAAGGTCACAATAGTCAAAAGTGACTTAGTCCAAGTTCCAGTTCGAGTCCTGGGTCAAAGTTTGAGGTTATCACCTTTCGAAGTCAACATTTCCTTAGTTTTTAGGTGTATTCTGAGCATGAAGTAAAACTTCCGAGACACACCTCGAGCTTTAAAGCTCTTCATGGTCATGTTCATGTTCATGTTCAAACCCGTAGCAAGGGCATTGGTAAAAACTTCTAAATATTGCGCTGATTTTCGAAATTCATTCAATTATTTCTTTGATTTCTATTTCATTGTCAATAAGTCTCCTGTTCTGGATTTCATATTGGGCGCAGTTTCACTATCTATGGCTAAGTTGCACATTTCGGTAAATGTCTTAATTGCTCAATTTTTTTTGGACAAACAACAATGAAAGAGATTGAATGACGAGACAAAAGAAAAGGTAATCTTTGTATATAATCCCCAAAGGAATCCATGACTCGAAGTACAAGACAAGGCATGCAAGTCCGATGTTCAAAAATCCTATCTACCAAGGGTAAACAAGCACCCCACAAAAGGAATCACGCAGGCGCCAACCAAAAGACAAAAGCAAAAGGAGGAAACTCATCCTCGCCCTCCTCCTCGTCCTCCTCAAAGACCTCCTCCTCTGCCTCGGAGCTAGCAACCTCCTGAGTGCGAGTCACCCTAGGCACGGTGCTACCAGAGGTGTCCTCCAGATCAATGTCCGTTGGTTCCTTGGTCTCGTCCGAGACGGCGATAGGCTCCTCCCCCGTACCGCCCGAGCGTTGCTGCCTCTTCGACGGGCGCTCCTCCAGAGAGCCGGTAGACGAAGCCTGTCGCATGGGCATGCGAACGGACTTCCTGCGTTGCCCCCGGGCAGCTCCTCCCCTAGCCTGCAATAACACGACACATGACATTTGCATTGTTAGTTAAGGATAAGGGTGATAAAAAGCAAACCAAAGGCTAGAAGTTTACCAGCGACCCTTCAGCGCGAGCTAGTATCGGCGGGGAGCGACCCATGGCATATTGCCGCACCAGCTGCTCTAGGCCCATCATGGCCGCCGCCATCTCCCTCGCGTACTCCGGAGTTACCTACCCAACACAAGGGGTGATTAGTATAAGATGTACTGAAAGTGAAAATATGAAGATGACTAAAACGTGTTACACCTGAGCAAGGATCTCCGGAGGCTCGACGGCAGGGCGTGGAACCTCCGCCAGGCCAGGGACTCCCTGAACGGTCACCACGTCCATCGTCCAAGAGAGCGTAGGCAAATCGGTTCCACCCTGACCTGTCCCACCACCCCGGAGGCCATCACTCCTTCTACCTCTATCACCTCTCCTGCCACTCCTACCACCATTACCGCCACGCGCCTGCCACTATGCCTCCCAGGCAGCACGGATCCCAAACCTCTGCATCAGGTGCTAGGCTTGGTACCCCGTGTAGTTAGCACCAGCCTAGAACAACGGCTCTAGCTGAGGATCCAGCTGAGTGAACCGTTGGACCTCCTCCAAAGTGTTCTCGCTCGTCGTTAACACAAGAGGAGGGAGCGGCCCAGGGACTAAAAAGGTGTCCAGCCACAGCGACTGACGTGACACCTGGTCACCCAGGTACACTGCCAGTCGTAGGGGGACTCTAGAAACACTCACCCTCTCGTCATGTCCCGACTAAGAGCCAATACCTCGTATGTCCAAAGCTGCAGAATTCATCAAGAGTTAGCACGAAATGGTACAAGTGCATGAACATGAAGCTAACTAGGTATTGAAAGCAAGGGTTTCAAAGTATACCTCCCAGACTCGCCAGTAGCCGCCAAGGCTCTTTCCCGCGCCTCGGAAAAGGGATCCCATGAAGGCGTAGCACGCCCCCAAGGCCGCGCCGCCCCAGTCAAAATAGGATATCTACCTGATGGCCCCCAGAGCCGGCAAGAAAGACAGGTGTACCTGGTTGCGCCTGTTAGGAAACAGGGACGCACCGAGCATGTATAACAAAAAGCACCTGGCCATCTGCTCCTCTTGGACCCTACCCACCGGAGGCTCCGCCCAAAAGTCCAAGAGTTGGACATATGGCGCATCCCCCTTCTGCGCCCTCAGCCTATACCCCAGAAGGCGCTGCTTAAGCTCTGGGTCTCGCTTTGCGATGGCGTCGTAGAGAATAAGGTCGTCCCCGACCCTCAGCCCAATGATTGCCGTAAAGTCCAAGGGCGTCACCGTCATCTCACCGAAAGAAAAGTGGAACAAGTTTGTCGTGTCCCACCACCTCTCGACAAGTGCCCTCACCACCTGGCGGTCATTGCTTGCCCTCATCAGCACACCTATAAACTGCCCAAAACCTGCCACCCTCACCATCTCCCTCGAGGCCTTTGGGAGCCTCTCCCAAAACTGGGGCACATCATCCACACCACTGTAGCACGAGATCCTTATCTCCTGTTACAAAAGAAGCATGATTTGATAAATACGGTGCGATAATCATAAAAATTGGATTAAGAATCGTAGTGCATTGTATTGAAGTACGGATATTAAAGCATACCTCGGCTCGGCCCAAGGATAGGTGCTGCTGCAGGTCCTTCAGGACTAAGGACTAGTCGTAAACGGTTCTCTCCGGCCTTTAGGCGTCTAGTAGCGAGGGCACCACCACGTGCCGAAAAGGCACGTAGGACCACTCGTCAAAAGGGCGGTCCTGCCCCAAAACCACTGTCGCCTTGTCCACCACGGTCCTCCGTGGGACCAAAACTCCTCCTCCTCGACTTGTGGCCCTTCGGCCACTCCTGTCTCAAGTTCGGCCCGGAGCTCCCTCTCCCGGGACTCAAGCAAGGCCTCCACCAGCCCAGGAACCCCTCGCAAGGTCTCCACCAAGTCCTCAAGGGACGTACCCTCCAAGTAGTCCCCCATGCCTTTGAGTCATGACGACCTTGCGCCTACGCCACCAACTACAAACATGGCCGGAGTCTCCTGCTCCTCCGATGGCTCCTCCTCGACAATGGGGGCCTTCCCCAAGTCAGCCCGAGGCTCCCTCGCAGGAGAAGCCTCCGTCTCCTCCTCCGAGACTCGCTCCTCTAAACCATCACCGGCCCCCTATTGGCCCGTGGCCTCATCCTCACCCCCTAACTCCATTGCACCCGAACCCTCCGTACCTTGGCCATAACCGGCCAACATTCCCTCACCACTGCTGCCAGCCATTGCGACAGCCGAGGCTGGCCCTTCCTCCTCTATAGCTGTCGGAACTGAGACCCCTACGGTCTCTGGAACCTCCCCGATCACCGTGCCACTCTCCAAAGGAACCGGGAGCGGTGTAACCTCAACCCTCGATGGTTGATCACCACTGGACATGTCGATATCATCCATGATCGAGAGAGAGAGAGAGAGAGAGAGAGAGAGAGAGAGAGAGAGAGAGAGCAGAGAAATCAGAGAGGGAAATTCGAACGGGGTGAGGCGTACACAGTACGCCTCACACACACACACACACATATATATATATCCCCAGTGAACCAATTCGACTGGAACTAAAACTGGACCGGGTCTGCGGCCTATACCGCCGCATGGTATTTTGACTAAAAACACATGGCGTATTATCTTATTTTGATAAGCCGTGCGTCTTTCCATAAGCTACGCACAGCGTTTTGGGTCTGCTTTGACAGTTCAGATTTCGGATGAATTCCTGGCATTAAGGGATATAACTGCTTGGGTTCGTTGGAGTCCATTCAAAAGCGAAAAGCAGATTGAATAAGAAGAAAGGGACTTTCATTGATTCAACCGGGGTAATCCCCGGGACATTCATTACATTTGTTCAAAAGAAAGAAAAGAAAAAGAAACAAAAACAACGAAAATCCTACTGCCTTTCTTCTTTCTTCTTCCTCGTCTTCCATCCTAGTCAGACGCGTCATTCGCGCCATCCGAACAATCATCTAAACCGTTCGAATTTCCCTTAGAGTCTTCCGCAGTCTCCTCTGACTCGTGCTCAGGCTCGAACTCGGGGTCGTTCTTGTCATCCAACTGGTCGAAGGTGAAGTCTTGGAGGTTTGTCATTGCACGACGAAGGGATCGGATGGTAGTGATCAGCCTCGCAATTTGTGAAGCAAGACGCTCGATCTCTTCCCGGTAAGACGCCATCTCGGCCTCAAGAGAGATGACTCGTGCAGCAAGATCGTTGTTGTTGGCCATTCTCCGTAAACCCGCTGTAGTACGAAAGAGGTGTGAAAAGAAAGTGAAGAGATTGAAAGATTTGATGGTGGTGCATGGAATGAAGCACCACCATCCTTTTTAAAGACATTGAGGCCGTCGAAAGATTTGATGGTGGTGCATGGAATGCAGCAAGATCATTGTTGTTGTCTCCCGAGACTCGCCGCACGTCTCGCTATTTCTGCCCTCCAAGAGCTCGTCTCGTTTCGATTAACTTCCTGAAGGAATGTCTCGCTATTTTTTGCCCTCCGAGGGCTCGTCGATTAACCTCCTAAAGGAATGTCTCGCTATTTTTCACCTTCCGAGGGCTCGTTTTGTTTCGATTAACCTCCTGAAGGAATGTCTTTCTATTTTTCGCCCTCCAAGGGCTCGTCTCGTCTTGATTAACCTCCTAAAGGAATGTCTCGCTATTTTTCACCCTCCGAGGGCTCGTCTCGTCTCGATTAACCTCCTAAAGGAATGTCTCGCTATTTTTTGCCCTCCGAGGGCTCGTTTCGCACATGCAGTCATTGACATACACGGCACTCAGCACCACCGGCACTCGATCTTCTCAAAGTTTATCACATGGTTTTATTTGTCCCCCGGGACTCTTTTTACTTGCATTATCCCAATCGAACTACGTTGGTCTGATCCCTACAACGGGGTACGTAGGCAACCCCACGAGCGCGACCACCATCATCATTTGCTTGCATTTCGATTTTCATGCACTCTTTTTGTTTCCGTTTAAAGAACTTGGAGCGATGGATTGGGATGCCTATTCTTTAAGCGTCACTCATACCAAGTAATGGTGTCCGAGTCACGTTAAAGAGGGACTACTGTAGACACCTTAATCCGGACCTCAAAAGTGCTTTAAATATCTCGATGATGAAACAAAGGAAACAAATACCTCTAAGAGCTTGGATGAAGGACTCCATTGAACCAAAAGGCCCAGAGCAAGCCCAAAATCCTAGAACTGGACCCTTAGTACCGTACGGCACAACTCTACACTGCACGGCATAATAGATTTCATTACGCCGCACGAGGTCATGAGGTCAACCACACGGCATTTCGGATAAAGTTCTAACTGGCTCAGCTAGCTATCGGCCACGCCCATTTGAGCCACAGCTACAAGTTAGCCCAGCCGAAAAAGCACTTCTGGCCCACCTAGAAAATACCTCAACCATTTGAATTCAAAATCCTTGGCTCTTGCCTATAAATACAACCCTCCATTCAAGATAAAGGGGTCCTAAATTTTTCTTTCTCTCTCATCATGCTTTCACACCCATTCCTCACTCCCAAGCTTTGAGAACATGATTCCAAAAACATTCCCAAGGTTCTCCTTTTCTCAAAATCCTCCATTTTTCTTCTCATCATTGAAGTGAACCTTTCACCTCCATAAATATTTCAACTAGCCATGTACTCATCGACCACCCGCATCCACAACCCCCACTCCTTGCCCAGACTCATTCGCATTCATCCGTAGCTTGTCCATTCCCATCCAGGCTTCAAGATCAAAGGTACAAAATAGTTTCCTTGGGGGTAGGCACCGTCCATATCCCTAAGTGAACCTTTTTGTAGTTAGGATCAACCCCTTTTGGGTTGGATCCTGGCTTAAAAACTATTTTCAAAACATGAACAGGCCTCTGTGCCGAATATGCTATGCCGCACAGTGCCTTGATGCAGCGCACGGCATAATATATTCAAACGCATGGCGTTGCATGTAGCTACTGTTTCTTGCTCAAACTGTCCGGATCATGGCGACCCTTTATTAGGCCTGTTTTACTACTGAAATATTAGGCATCAATGTTTTCAAAATAAGACCATATCTACAAGCCATGTTTGGTTTCAAAAATAAAGCCCTTTTGGTCATTTCAAACGATCAAGAGTACAAAAGATGATTTTTGTCCATGGCTTGAAAGAGTGATATTTTTCGGAATGGCCCCGTGGTAAAAACACTGTCTGATATCAGTTCGAAACCTCGCATGTGTTATTCAAGGTGTCGGGCGGTGTTCTGAAACTTTACAAAGGCCTGAAAGCAAAGGGGGTACCCTGCACGGCATTCTGTAAAACCGTGCGCGATGTCACAAAATGTTGTGCAAAAGGAGGTTAAAATCCAAATAGTTTCTGCAAAAGAAACCTTCCATTCTGTATCATCCTTTATCATCACTGTACAGTTAACACCACGTGCACGTCAATGTGATTCTATTACACATGTCCCTTTCCCCTTTACTTGTTTATTAAAGAGCTTGATTTTCTAAAAGATATTTAAGATCCCCCTTCTGAAAATATTTAGTAAAAATTGGTTTTACCGGGCGAGTGGGGTGCTTTTCAACAAAACCTTCCCCATTCGTAACGTGGCTACCGAACCCAAAGTCACGACGTTTTTCGCTAGACCAAAAACCTTTTTTTTTTCTTTCAAACAGACTCTCGGTTTCTCAGATCATCCATCTCGAAAATCCGGGTGGCGACTCTCGCGGGTGCGCGCCGGTTGGGGAGCCCACAATACCTCGTATAACTAAGATTCTGTTCGTTTTGGGTTTTTGAAATTTTTTTAAGAGTGATGAGCCCCCCAAACGAACATGGCCTAAATATGTTACACATATTTTAGACAAATGTTATGCCTCTAAGGTCCTAATTGGATGGTGGATAAAAGAGGGGGATGAAGTGATGAGGGGTTGGTGTAACACTTTTGACTTGGTTTGGCAACAATTGACACCCGTACTAAATTAACCCCTACCAAATCATCCAAAGTCGCGGATTTCATGGATGTGTTTCAACCAATTATTAATTAGTAAGGGCAAATGAGGCTCTCCTCATCCCCCGCTCCCTCCCCCAACACTTCAACAACAAAACAACCTTTATATTTTCATTTTATTCCTTATCCAAACAAAATACTCTTTTATTATTAATTAGTAAGGGCAAATGAGGCTCTCCTCATCCCTCGCTCCCTCCCCCAACACTTCAACAACAAAACAACCTTTATATTTTCATTTTATTCCTTATCCAAACAAAATACTCTTTTATCTTCCCTTGTTTAATTTCTCATTTAAACCAACTAATTTTTTATCCACCTTTATAAAAGTCAAATCAATATGGGTCCACTCTCCATAAATAATACTCCCTCTGTCCCCATTCTTTTGTTTATTTTGGGAGTCCGTGTTACTTTTCAATTGATTATATTTTGCAATCCATAATGTTTTAGGTGATTTTGAAAATATCATTTAAAAGAGCTCATTGAAATCTATCAAATAAGATCCATATTGCATATAATCGTTATTACCAATTAAAAATTATAATTAGTTTTTTAGCCGGTTAAGATAGAATGAGGGACAATAGAATAGGGATGGAGGGAGTACCACATACTATCTTATCCCCTTTCATAAATAATGCCCCCAAAACTTATCTCGCATTCAATTGAGCCCCAAGTGGTAAATGTTATGCCTCTAAATGGTAAATGTTATGTCTCTTAATGGTTAAGGATGCATATGGAATGTAACGTTATGCCTATTTTATAAAATGTTATGCTAACGTTATGCCTATTGGTAAATTGTTACGCTCTCAATGGTAAATGTTACATTTTTCAATGATAAATGATATGAGTGCATATCATACACTAGTTGTGCACTGAAGCAGGTCTCAAGTATAGTACCTCGACCGTCTATTAGCAGGGTGTCTGATTACAGCTACCAAACTCACGTGTAGGTTGGTTTTGTTTTTTTTTGTTTTGTTCTTTGATCCTAACGTATAGGTTGATTTCACAAAAATAACCAACTATTATAGTCTCATCTCGTTGATTAAAACCGTAAAATTCATATCCTCAATACAAAAAGAATTACTGAGGTAAAAAAATAGTTTCATCTGACATTATTAAACAAATCATCGTAACATCTATCTTTTCAATAAAAACAGAGAGTTTATACTTTAAGACATCATATCTTTAATTTGTTATACAAATATAACTTGATCATGAGAAGTCATTATGTAGGAGTTGCGAATTATCTATTAGGAGTACAATAATTGGAGGAGACAGACAAATTACAATAATTGAAGTAGACATACAATTGGTTAACAGATCAGTTCAATCCCATTTTCAACATGGGGAATGCGAACATGGATTCACCCTAGTCCGATTTAGGATTGTTCATTACTTGTAGATTTTCTTTCTAAGATCATTCATCAAATACTTAAGGTGATAACGAATGAGTTGCCCCATGCCCTTCTACATACTCGTTCTCAATAATTATCAGTTTTTTCAGCAATTCTTATTCGACCACCATTTGCATTTTTAATAATGTGGAGCTCAAGTTATTTTTTGACAGATCATGGAAAGCGAGCTGAATATGAATCCACATCACATCAATTGTATCATACACAAGTGCGAACCCAATGAAAAAACGGACTAAAAGTAATGGCTAAAGTGTATATAGAAATACCAGATACGGTAAGAGAGTCCTTTATAGTAACAATAGGGTGGGTTCCTAATGCAAACTTCATGGGCTTGGGTTGCTTAAGTTTAAATATAGTGGAAACCCTTATTGATCTTCTAGGGATGTGAACAGAAAACTACAAAAGTATTTAAGGGATGTGAACGGAAAATTGCACACCGGTGTAGTGCTGACCAACATCCTTCCAATGCCTAAGTATATTGGTAGAGAAAAGTATGTAAAACTCTAGTAATTGTGTTACCAGAGTTGCATACCTATCCCATTGGAGGGGAATAAATTATATAGGCGTTGCAGAGGTAGAGTCCTATGAGGACTCTGTTGGTGTACCACTAGGCTAGGCATTGATAAGGATGGCCTACGTAAAGTCCAATGACCAGAGTCCCCTTCACGAGAAGAGGGTTGGAGTGCTTATAGATATCGTTTGTAGGAGTTTGGAGAGAGTAGGAATGTCCTTGCTCATCATTATCCATGTGTTTGGGACGCTTATCCCTTAGATCCCCAAGGTGGTTGTTCATATATTCAGGAGTTTCCTTAGGGGTATCCACTACGTATTCCGTGCTTGATTTTAGCTAGGTTTTCTGGTGTTGCTGGTCTGGTCAGACATTCAAGCCGAGAAGGATTAAGACTGAGTCGACCAGGTGTGGTCGGTTTATCCTTATCAATGTCGTTGACTTTTGGGATTTTGGGACTGTAGTGGCTGTTGGCTAGAATTTCCAATCACACCACTTGAATTTTGTAAAACGAGTATGGAATTAACTTTGTCAGGTGATTCTAAACCAATTGGGATTAACTCGGTTAGCTAGAACTCTTGCATCTCACTAGCAGATCAAGAATTTGAGTCTTCTCACTTGCATGTGGGTGTTATTTCCCTTGTATTTGTTGGGATTATTATTTTCTCTAATGGAACTTATAGTTGAGTTGAGCTTATAATAATTATGATTCTTTTGATGAGCTTATTTGTCTTGTTAGTTGAGTTGTTGAGATTGGTTATCTTGTAAACTCTCACACAATTGATGTAATATCCCATTGATTATACTTTATAATTCATATATGATCTAATGATATCTCTCGTCGATTGACAAAAAAAAAATGATTCAAATTAGAAAATGATATGAACAATGTTATGGACTTCATCTATCTTCTATTGACACTATAAGTTAATTTCTAGATTTGTGGACTTTATCCAAACCTCATCCCTTGATTTATAGTTAATGCCCTGTTTGGTTTGGATTTTGAGAGAGGTTTTTGAGAGTAATGAGTAGAGTGAGATAGATAGATAGAGAAAATTTATTGAAGACCGTGTTCAGAGGTTTTGAGACCTCAAAACGAACAAGGCCGCATCCTTCTCCTGGCCCATGCTACTTTTACTCTTCCGCTTGGTTCTGGTCGTTTATAATTCTTATAATTTTGTCATTTCTTTATCTTAAAATCGTGGATATATAGGTACAAACAAATGCATGTTAATGTGCAATATGTTTCAGAGTTTCTCAAATCTGTAATTTTTTAATCTGAATCTTTAATTGACTTATCTTGCTTCAGATCGAAATGCAAATCTTATTGCTTTATTTATCTTTTCTACCGGTATTGAAATTGGGTGGACTTTAGGGGGTTAACCAGTGTAGGTGGGTCATTTGCGGTAGGTAGCTGACGTGGAAATCTTACGTGATTTGGAGAGGTGCAATTGGTTGATGATTAAGAACGAGAAGAGAAGGGTCATCTATATGGGTCGATAGGAGGCATTAAATGTAACCAAGCCCGATTCATCAAGGCTGCCTACATATCCCAGTGTACAGGGAATTAGGTCAAACATAGTTCCACCATCTCCTAGGGAGATGTTCTCTCCCTCTCTCTGAAAATATGTTTTCTATCTCTAAAGGAGATGACTCTCTCTCTCTCTCTCGAAATCTATTTGTCTCATCTTTCTGTTGCTGTCTGTCCTCTGGAGGAGATCATCCATTTTCAATGAGTACAAGCATTGGTATTTATAGGCAAAGACTGAAACCTTCACTGGACTCATCATGTCGTGAACCCTGTTGGTCTGCGAACCCATGTCGCGGGATCTGTGCAGGCCTATCTGCCCCCATTATGGCTCTCGTGGATCTCTCTGCCCCCGCGAGTTTGTTCAGCTGCGCGGGGCCCATCTCGCGTCTTTGGACCCTTGCTCGGGCCTCGCGCCCCTTGGCTCTCGCTGGTTCGACTACTTTCGCGGGACTGTCCAACTCGCGGGATGAAGTCTAGTTTTTGTTGGGTAAACTCTACATAATCTGAGGTCTTGCGATGGCTCTCGCTGGTCCATCAACCCTCGCGATGACTCTCGTGGGACTCTCTATCTTCACGAGCTTGTTCAGCTATGCTGGGCCCCTTCTTGCACCATGTCAGCACGCGGGCCCCTTTTGTGCCGTGTGGCACCAAGTCCTTTCTCTGCGTGGCAGTTGCTAGCTATATGTTAATCTCACAACCCCTCCACGTGTCGTCATGTGAGTGGTAGGTCAAACTTCTTCTGGGGTCAACGATCATAATCTTGACTGCACCTATAAATGCCCCCTGCCCGCGTGCGGCACTCATGCTGCCGTGCGCATACATAATGTCATTGCATCTGAGTGAATATGATAAGAACGCGTACCGCTAGCTGTTTCCTTCTACTATTGCCATTAAGACGTCTGGACCTTTTTCTCTTTGATATATAAAGGACCCTTAAAATCTCATACGAAACATTTCCCTCTAGCTCTTTTCTTCTCTCTTGCGTCCATCTTACCAACATGGTACACGACTCTATAGATGAGGCTGAGGCGAGCACTCACGTTGAAATGGACGCAGGTCCATTCTGACATGGAGGGATCACTAGGCTGCTATGACTTGGCCTCTATGGTTTCTACCAACTTGGCCCTCTTCTTTCTATGAGCATTTTTCACCATTATCGCGCCCATACTTAGTTCAATTTGCTAGAACAGTTAGGAATGAAGACTTTCCTCCTATCTGCCCACACGTGACTCTCTACCGCGGGGGCCTCTTATGTTGCTGCGATTGCTGTGGTCAACTCTTGTCATATATCTCTACGGGGCTAGCTCTCAGTTTTCAGTTCAGAAGGTCTACGGGTGGCTGCATACCACGCGGACCGTACCGTCAGGCAATTTGGTTATAGGTAGGGGTCACTTGGCGCAACCTCATTTTTTGTAATCTTTCATGGCTAGTCGGAGTCACTTCTTGCGCACATCTATGGGTGACCTGATCCGTGGTAGGAACAACATAGTCCTATAGATATTCTCTTCTCTTGTCTCTCTATTCTTCATTTTATCTTGTCGTGATTTACCGCTTGGGTTTGACCTCGTGTTGCTCGCTCTATATCAGGACTCACGTCGATTCGACACATGTTTGATGCATCATGTGCTGCCCGCCCTTCAACAGGACTCGCGCTAACTTTGGTGTCATTTCTGGCTATGGGATATTCTCCCCCCCCCCCCCCCCCCCCTCGAACACCTTAAACCGTCTAAAGTAAAGGCCTGCAAAAGCCCTAGCGGGCTTGTCGTGGCCCTGTCTACTCTGGCATCTATTCGGTGCATCTGGCGGTACTCGCCTTTGACTCGCGCTAACTTTGGCACCTGTCTGGTTCATCTCGCGCCACTCGCCCTTTAGTAGAATTCGCGTAAACTCTTGCACCTATTTGGTGCATCTCGCAATACTCGCCCTTTAATTGGACTTGTGCAAACTCTAGCACCTGTTTGGTGCATCTCGCCCTCTAATTGGACTCGCGCAAACTCTGGCACCTGTTTGGTGCATCTCGCGCTACTCGCCCTATAATTGGACTCGCATAAACTCTTGTGTTCTTTCGAGTTACGGGATGTTCTCCCCCCTGTACACATTAAACCGTCTATTGATCACGCGATGGCTCTCACGACTAACTCTGGCACCTGTTCGGTGCATCTCGTGCTACTCACCTTCTAATTGGACTCGTGCAAACTTTAGTGTCTTTTCGGGTTACGGGATGTTCTTCCCCTTGGACACATTAAATCGTTGATTGACCACGCGATGGCTCTCGCGAGTAACTCTAGCACCTATTCGGTGCATCTCGCGCTACTTGCCCTCTAATTGAACTCGCGCAAACTCTAGTGTTCTTTTGGGTTATAGGATGTTCTCCCCCTGGACATGCTAAACCGTCTATTGACCACGCAATGGCTCTCGCGGGTAACTCTCGTGAAGCCTCTATGATGTGATGGTTCTCACGATTTGCTTCTATGAAGCATCTATTAACAATGCAATTGATCTTGCAGTTTGGGAATCTGTTATCTGATCCTAGCTTGTGGACTATGTTGACCTCTGGATGACGCTTCATGAGCTGCCGAACTATTGTTTTATATGGCGTGAACGTCAGTCTTTAGATGGGAGCGAAAATGTTCTTTCCATTTCTATTATTTGGAAGACAGCTAGATCCCTCCGACTGACTTGGGCCGCGGCCAATCTTGTCGTGCGCCACCTGCTACGAAACCCTCCGCTCGGGTCGCAGACCAATCTTGCTGAACACTGTTGTTGAAAGTTGTTTGCAAAAATGTTCTTTTCGTTTCCATTATCTAAATGGGAGTGAAATTGTTCTTTTCACCTTTTTCATTTGTCCTCGTGAGCTTGTTCAGTTGACGGGGATTTCTGTCCTCACATGCTTATTCAGCCCGTGGGCCTCATCCCTCATCCCAAGCTTGTTCAGCCCATGCGCGAACGTTGGTTCTCTCTACGTATCTACCCCTTTGGCTTGTAGGATCAAAAGTTTTGAATCCCCCACAATTTCTAGGCATTTAATCTTCCTCTCATTTGCCTCACTTCTAGATTCAAAAGTAGATGATCTCGCGCCACAATGACTTCCTCCTGTGGCCCCGTCGAAACTTAGCGACCAAAGCGCATCGCGAGAGCTTCGAAACTGCCTTAGCGATTGCTTTGAGGGTTCACATTGCCCACTCGGGCTACCCGTGAAGCAACTACTACTAGAAGATCATCTCGCTGCCCTCCCCATGGGGATTGGTCATGGTAGCAAATATCCATCCAGATCAATCTCTCTTTGACCCTTTGTATCTTTCTCCCAATGTAGTAGATTGAACGCTTTGTCTCATCGACTTCTTGCATTAGTGGGGCCTCGATAAGTCTCGAGGTGAGCAGTTCTATAATCATTCAACATTTATTCTAGTGCTAGCTCCGATTTCTCTACGATATATTCTTTTCGTGCTAGAAGCTTCACTGGGCCAACGGTATCGCGACCTTTTGCTGCCTTGATGCAGCATCACAAACAATCTCTATCGCGAATGGCACAATCTCTTTCTCATCTCTAATATCTTCCCGCTTCGATATCTTTACACTTCAGGGCTTGACAAAAATTTTTACACTTCAATATCTTTCTCATCTTTGTTGCAGGTCATCGATGGTTGCGGGCACCCTCTTATCACAGGACCCTAGTGGGGCCCCTCTGGTTGCGAGACTTCTTTCTTATCTAGCATGCAAGGGTGACACTCTATCATGTCCATCCCCATTCTTTTGATTTCTAATATTTCGATAGGGATCCCTGTGGTCACCACGCTGAGGGTGACTAGGCGCGGGCCGAAAGCATATTTGTCTTCTCACTTCTTGTCACTGCCCCCTGCTGCTTCCGCATGGTTGAAGCGGTAGCAGCAGTAGGCTAAATATCTAAGCTTGGGAGGGCGGGTAATACAGCTCTCATTGGCTCTGCAATGTATCCTAAGGTAACACCTTCTGTGATGTATTTATTGGGGATATAGGCATGACCCCGGTAATGACTTTTGTGAGACTTATGAGTGCTACGACTATCAGATTCTGAATATCTTGCATTTGTTGTTGTTCCTCTTGGACAACTCTAACTTCTTCTAATACTTCATCTTCACGCGGCAAGACTCGTGCTTGATAGCTTCTATGTTGCATCTCGATTGTGTTTAACCACAAACCAAAATACACCTCCCCAACAGAGTCGCGTTATGTAGGTGGGTTGTTTGTGGTAGGTAGCTGACGTGGAAATCTTACGTGAGCTGGAGAGATACAATTGGTTGATGATTAAGAATGAGAAAAGAGGGGTCATCTAGATGGGCATTAAATGTGATCGAGCCCGATTCATTAGGGCTGCCTACATATCCCGATGTATAGGGAATCAGGTCAAACGTAGTTCCATCTTCTCTGAGGGAGATGTTCTCTCCCTTTCTTTGAAAATCTGTTTTCTCTCTAGAGGAGATGACTCTCTCTGTCTCTTTAGAAATCTATCTGTCTCATCTTTTTCTATGTCTATCTTTCTGTCTCTGACTCTCTCCTCTGGAGGAGATCATCCATCTTTAATGAGTACTAGCACTGGTATTTATAAGCAAAGACTGAAACCTTTGCTGGACTCATCTTGTCGCGAACCCTATCGGTCTGCGGACCCGTGCCGCGGGAACCCGTGTGGGCCTATCTGCCCCTGCTATGGCTCTTGTGGGTCACTTTGCCCCCACGAGCTTGTTTAGCTGCGCAGGGCCCATCTCGCGTTTTTCGACCCTTGCTCGGGCCTCGCGCCTCGCGCCCCTTAGCTCTCTGGTTCGACTGCTTTCGCGGGATTGTCCAGCTCATAGGATGAACTCTTGTTTTTGTTGGGTAAACTCTATATAATCTGAGGTCTTGCGACCTCAGACCCTTGCTATGGCTCTCGTTGGTCCATCAACCCTCACGATGACACTCACGGGCTTCTCTATTTTCACGAGCTTGTTCAGCTGTGTAGGGCTCCTTCTTGCGCCATGTCAGCGCATTGGCCCCATCTTGCGCCGCGTGGCACCAAGTCATTTATCTGTGTGGCAGTTGCTAGTCATATGTTAATCTCACAACCGCTCCACGTGTCATCATGTGAGTGGTAGGTCAAACTTCTTTTGGGGTCAACGGTCATAATCTTGACCGCACCTACAACCAAATTTGATTAACTCTTGAAGTTAGGATTAAATTTACTCACTAAACATCATACTTTCCCAAATAGGCTAAATACAATTCTAAATTTTTCCAAAGTTGAGTTCCTAAATAGGTTGCATAAGTTTTTTCAAAGTCAAGTTTTAAATCGCACAAAAGTTCATAATTAATTTCATAATCGCTTTGATGTGTGTCTTCCCGTTCATCAAATGGGCATTACTCCAAGATAAGTAAGATAGGGCTTGGAAACTTTTGGACGCCTAGATTTTCCAATCTTTCCTTTTGGACCCATAACCCACTTTAATGTGTAAACTATCGTCCTAATAAGTCTTTTTGTTATTACTCTGAAAATGATTGCGCTAGTGTAAGATGAGACTAATCACTCATGTAGATGATTGAAATCATTATTTAGTAAATTTAAATGAATAATTTTTCTTTTGAAAAAATCAATTTTAAAGAAAAACGGTCAATCAAATACCAATTACTTATCCTACATTATTTACATGAACTATTGACACAATAGAGTGTGCGAAATAAATGATACAAATTATTAACATGAAACTTATGATATTTTATATTTTGGCATTACAGAAAATGAAATTATGAAAGCGTTCTCTCTCCCTTCTCTCTACTTTCTCTCTCTAAAGAATCAACTAGGGTTTTGATCTACCGAGGGGGGGAGGCGCCTCCTCCCTCCTCCATCAAGGTGCTTCTTCTCCACTCCTCATCTCCTTCTCTTTTCTCCCCTACACTTCACAATGCTGCTCCGATCTGTAAGGCGTGCCCGTCGTCTTTCTTCTCCCACCTTTCAGCCGCCAGGATCCACTTCTGAGGGCTCTTGGTTTTCCTAATGCACAGGTGCGGTGGTAGTTTGAAGTGGCGTTGTTGTGTGGATCTCACCGTTTGCGCTCATGGATGCTCTCGGGTTATGCCTAACGGCTTGGTTGATGCCTCGCGGTGGCCATCTTCTTTGGTGTTTGAAGATAATTTGCTCTGTAAATGCCTCGGTGGTGGTGGTGGATTTTGTCTTGGTGGCTTGCAGAAGCGTTGAGGTGTGGCGGTGTGGGCTGTTGGGTCGTGGTTCGAGTTGTTGGTTGTAGCGGCGGCAACCGGTGGTGGTGGTGATCGGTGGTTAGGCTATTTAGTGTAGTTTTGGGATCTGTTTTGTTGTTGTTTCTACTTTGTTTGTTTTCAAGTCTTTCTGGTTATGTTTTGGGTTCTCATTTGGTGGTATTGATGGCAACAACAAGGTGTTCAGAGGGTGGTTGTAGCGGAGGAGACGCTGGTGGGTTGGTGGAAGCAGGGCAGAGGCAGCAAGGCGGTAGCATCAGGAGCTTGGGACGCGTGCAGCTGGTAACTCTCGGAGCATTTTTGGGACCAGCGACATATGGCGGGTTCACGGCGGTAGCAACGTTTCGGATCCAAACTGTTTGGATGGGGTGGCTGTCGGCTAATTAGGGTTTGATTTGGGCTTATTTGTATTGGACTGTTCCAATTATTTGAACTTTAAGGCCTTGGGAAAATGACGGCCAAGGTTATGTTTTGATAATTAATACCCGCTAAGGAGATACTGAGAATATTTGTTAATACTAAAAATGTCATTGGCGGGTATTAATTATCAAAACACATCCTGAGACGTTATTTTCCCTAAGGCCTTTTAGGTGTTTAGCTCTTCATTGTTTGGCCTTGTCCCATTTTATTTGGGCTTTTAGGCTTTTTAGGAGTTTGGACATGTCCCATTGGGTTGTTTTTTGGTTGCATCCTGCCAATGAAAGTATTGGGTCTCGGACTGGGCATTCGTGCCACTTTCCTTGTCCTGTTAATCTTTGTACTTTGTTCAGAGATTGATAAAAAAAAAAAAATTCACCGTTCAAAAAAAAGAATCCTCTCATTTTCTCCTCTCTTTGGTCACTATCCACTTTGCATTATGTAGGCCTATCATGAACCCACAACAATGATCGGAACCATTTATATTGTAATATTGTCAAGAACTTTAATCGCACTAAAACTTATTTGATAGGATATCGTCTGATACTTAATTTGCACATATTTTATATTAGAAAAACACACATAAATGGGTTCGAATAACCTATTGATGTGTGTTTTTTCAATACATAAAATATGTATCCCGATCAAGAATCAAGCGGTATCCTATCAACATAATTTTTGCTGTAGTTGAAGCTCTTGATGAGATCTTCATTATGAACGATTTTGATTATTGTTATAGGTCCGGAATAGACTCACAAAACGCAAAGTAGACATTGACTAGCGAGAGGAGAACACCAGAGGAGTCGGTTCCTAAACAAATTTCTCCTTTGATCTGCCTCTGAAGTCAGGCCCGGCCCTGAAATTTTCGAGGCCCTAGGCGGGATTTGAAAATGGGACCCCTCATGTTTATATATATATATATATATATATATATATATATATATATATATACCTTGAAATTTGTAGTTCAAAAGGCTCGTAGTGCAGTTGGCAATTGCTTGTTGCACTTTGTTAGTACCTCTGGTGTTGGCAATTGCTTGTTGCACTTTGTTAGTACCTCTGGTGGTGAGTTTGAAGCCCAGCGAGGACAGCTCAGAACTTTTTTTTGTGCTGGGAATCGAACTTGAGAAGTTCCAAGAAAAACACATAAATCTTACCACTGAACTATGTCAAACAACTTAGAATAATAAGAGACATATATAATATTTATAACTTTTCCTCTATTTGGGGGCCCTCCATTTGAGCCCAAACGGGGAGCCCTAGGCGGCCGCCTGGTGGGCCTATGCCTAGGGCCGACCCTGTCTGAAGTCTGAACTGACCCCACTCACATGCACTCTCACTATAGCTCTCCGTGGATGCAGTACACAGCCTATAGGAAGGCCTCGCTTCGCAACTTTGCACGGGATAAGGTTTTAGCTAGAAAGCCAGCACTTCTTGCGTTACTCTTTCGTTTTTTCTCTCCGTAAACCTAAGAGTTGGCAAGGTGGAAGGGTTCGGACTTCGGACTTAAGGATTTACTCCATTTAAAATTTTAGATAACCTCTCATGTTACCTATTCTATTGAGGTCAGTTCATATGGAGTATTTATTTTGGTTTTAAGTGTAGTCTGTTAGTGAACAATTTATTTATAATCCTCCATAATTAGTCAAGGTACGCGTAAGTTAGACCGAATACCTAATTCTAAAAAAATTATTTTGTATGCAATGGAGGGTGAAGTGATTCTGTGGATATGACCCTACATAACAATTACAATTGCGAACACGTTTTGGATGATCATATAACATGCTCCGTAGTAAAAATCAGAACTAAAAGATGAGAGAGACAGCATCAGTACGTAACATATAGTGGAAGGTTATAAATGTCAAGTATAATACTTTTCTTGTGTCTATTTTCTAATACTGACGGTCGAGGGAGTAATCATCAATCACCGAATTCTATTTTTGCTTCTATTTTTTATAATTGATTTTCACACTCCATTTTTGTCTTCTTGCAACGTGAATTTACAATATTGTCTGTCAAAGTCTAAAAGAGTATAGAGACGAAATGTTAATTTTGTAAATTTAAATATAGAACGACAAAAAGAAGAGAGAGAGAGAGAGAGAGAGAGAGAGAGAGAGAGAGAGAGAGAGAGAG
>BPLS01000163.1:143576-154382 GCA_019656275.1 Rhododendron kiyosumense
GAGGGACGCGCTATGTTGGTCTTAGTCGTTTAGTTGTCTCAGTTCATCTGTATCCAGAGGAACCCTAACACATCACTTGTATGTGTTGTCCGAAGAATAAAGTGAATCGAGGAACCGTGGCAAGCAACAATGTAATCGCCGAAGGATGTTATATTCGTTTCGTTCGGATAACTTTATTCGCTCAGTAAATTGTTCCATCCGTTGCTGTCTGTTTCTTCGGCCTTGAAGGCTTCACTCGGAAACCGCCATTCCAGAATCTTCTAGAAGCTTCCAAGGATACGTGGGAGAGCTTCTTTGATAAGCGAAGTGACATCTCTGATTGATTTGACCCCTATAGCTCTGACTGGATGGCTCCCTTATCCCCAACAGGCGGCAGTCATTTAATGTCTCTGACTCGTGAAGTCATCCGAGCTTGGCTAAGCACGTGGGAGGCAGGGGCCAACCTGTTGAGCATTCAGAAATCTTTGCCTATAAATAGTGGAGAACCCCCACCTGGGAAGGGGTTCAAGTTCTTCAAACCTATACCCGTCTTTCAAGCATATCTTCCTTACAAAATCTTCTTTTCTCCTACATATTCTGACTAGCTCGTCGGAGCATCTTCCCGGAGGAACTCCCCCCTCCGGTCCTGCAGGTGCACGAAGAACTTTGCGGTCCAACCAAATCAAAGAACAAGATTAAGAAGGTCATCGGGAAATCAGCCCTCCGTAATTGGCGACTCCGCTGGGGAGAACAAACCATTCTTAGCATCGTGGAACTGATTTCCTCCTCCAACCTAGTTCATCCTTTTTGTTCTTCCTCTCCCTATGGCGCAGCGTCTTGCTCCGCCAAGCCCGGAGAACTTCACCCTCGGATTATCTGGGTATGGATCTCTTAGCGTTGATCCCGAGCAAATGGTGGGGACCGTTCCACCAGTAGCTAGCCAACTTTCACTCCTACAGACTGAGTTGGATATCGCTTTGGCGGAACAGAAGCGTCAGGCAACCGTCATAGCCATGCTCCAGCAGCGATTAGAGGATCAAGAAGGAGGCATGGTGGCAACCCCAACACGTGTCCATACGGCCGAACCAAGTCAGCCGAAGCGAACTCATAAGCGTACCAAAAAGACTCGCCCAGCACAGACAACCGAACTAGGGGTATCCGAGCGACGAACTGTTTTCAAACGCCTCGAAGGGGCATCATGGCAACTGATGAGCCCGCGTCCCCGCTTGGCGAGCCAGATCCGATCGAAAAGTTCGAGATCTTCGGCTACGAGTTCGACGGCTGGTACTAACGAAGGAAGAGCTTTGGGCCGAGTGCATTCATCCGCACAATGGAACCTAGGCGCACGAGATGGGAAGCAGCCCGGGGATCTTAACGATCCACCTTGGCGGAGCTATGCAGGCGAGTTTCCTGAACACTCGGCACCATCTTGACAGGGCTCCGAGCGCCATCATCATGAGCGACGCTTGGAAGGATCTCAAGGACATCACCGAAGGGCGAGCGCAGACAGACTTTCGGAATAGGACAACATCATCACTCTCTACGACCAGTTTACGAGTCTTCCAACTGTGTATCAACCGGTTGTTGGTCAGGCGGAACTTCGGCAATCTCAGCCTGAAGGTTCCAGGGGAGCCCAGGAGCTAACAAGAGAAAACAGAGAATGGCGGGGATACCAAACCAAGCATCGGCAGCATCTTCACGAGCGTCGAAGGAACCCCGAGCCTCGTCCTATTATGCCACCTCCGGTTGTCAAACCGATCCTTGTTCCGGAGGATAATTCGAAGCTCGGGAAGGCAAAGGCTTCTCCCTTCGTGGACGCCATCCAACAAGAGCGGCCGCCGGATCGGTTTGTAATGCTGAAGCTCAAATGTTACAAAGCTAAAGAGGACGCAGTCGCGTTCGTCTGCCGCTTTCGGCAAATGATGAGCCTTCATAACTTTTCTGATGCACTTATGTGCAAAATTTTTCCCCTTTCGCTATATGAACCAATCATGCTCTGGTACAATCAGTTGAAGCCTAAGTCCATCACATGCTTCAACGAATTGGAATTGGAGTTCACGAAACAATTCCTAACAAGCAACGTCCAACCGAAGACATTGTCAATGTTGGTAAATATGCGAAGGGCAGCGGGTGAAACCCTACGGCTATACACCGAGCGATACTGGGAAGTGTACAACCTGATTCCCGACTGTGACTAGGGGGTTGCCGCCGAGTCTTTTATGAATGGGTTGGATCCTACTTCGGCGATGTTTCGTGATCTTTCCAGGAACCCGCCAAAGACGATGGGGGAACTCATGGTCATTATTGAGAAGGACTGTGTCCATGAAGAAGTGATGACCGAACAACACGTCCCGAAGATCTCAGAATCAGGTAAAACCCCTGCAGCAGCCAAGAAGCAGGTAGCCAACGTGGGACGCGCGATGGGCAATAACAAATTGAGCAATAAGGGTCAGACTTCGCAACCATAACAGCAATAATCTTGGCAACAAGCGAAACGGGAGCCTAGGCCGGATGAGTATGTCACAGAGCGAACAACGTTCACTGATCCTATTTACAAGTTGCTCACGGCCATTGGCAAACTCCCCTTCTTCGTTTGGCCCACTGGGTTCTTAGGGACGGTTGGGCGAGCCCAGGAATGTGCTCATATCACAAGGAGCGAGGACATTACACTACTCAGTGTCCATCGTTCAAAAAGTATCTGGAGGAACTTGCTACAGCAGGACACCTCAACCAGTGGATTGACACTCAGAAACATCCGTTACCTCCTCCTCCGCCTATCATTGGAAATTCGGTGAGCGTCATTCAAGGCATCGCTTCGGAAGGACGCATATACAAGTTGTAATCAGAGATTGATAAAGCTATCGCTGCTCTGTCAATTTGCAACGTTAGTACTTCGGCAAAGCGAAAGTGGGAAGATCCAAATTTCAACGGTCCTATTGCCTTCACCTCCGAGGATTTGGAAGGAGTCCAGGTACCTCATACGGACGCCCTTGTTGTTACCGTCATAATTGACAAATCCACCGTGCAACGAGTGCTAGTTAATCAGGGGAGCTCAGCGGACGTTATGTTTTATTCGACTTATAAGAACCTCGGTCTTTCTCCAAGTGTGCTTCGACCAGCTACAACGCCACTCGTTAGCTTCACTGGAGCCCCAGTATGGCCCCTCGGTCTGATTAACTTACTTGTTAGGGCTGGTTCACAAGTGATTGATGTCGAATTTGTGGTGGTTAGCTCACCAAGCCCATACAACATCATCCTCGGCAGGACCTGACTACATGGAATGCAAGCGGTGGCTTCGACTTTTCATCAGGTCGTAAAATTCATTGGATGGAATGGGCGATAGGAAAGCCTCCGAGGGGACCAGATTCAATCAAGGAGGTGTTACATCAGTACCATGACGAATAAGCAGAGTTGCCTCGAAGTGCAGTGTGTGGAGGTCGCAAATTCTATCATGCTAAAGGATGTGGGATTTCCCGCCGAACAAAGGTCATCCGAAGAACTTGTTTGTATGCCAATTAACGAAGATGGCACACGGTATTTTCTTATCGGAAGCTCCTTGATAGAATAAGAACGTTGGGAAATGTACGACTTCCTCATGAGGCATATCGAGGTATTTGCTTGAACTCCACAGGAAATGCCGGGTGTTGATCCTTCATTTGCAACGCATTCGTTAAATGTTGATCCAAATCGAAAGCCTGTGGTGCAGAAGCTCCAACGTTCATCGACGACACACGTTGATGCGGTTGTTGCAGAGGTTGATCAGTTCCTGAAGGCTGGGGCGATTAGGGAAATACTCTATCCTACTTGGTTGGCTAACCTCGTTGTCGTACAGAAGAAGAACGAGAAATTGAGGGTTTGTGTGGACTATACAAACCTTAATGATGTGTGCCCAATGGACCGATTCCCACTACCTCGGATAGAACAAATGGTGGATGCGACAACGGGGTGTGAGCGGCTGAGCTTCATGAATGTGTATCGTGGATACCATTAGATCGCCTTGGCCGAAGATGACCAAGAAAAAACAGCTTTCATTTCTCCTCGGGGTGTTTTCTGTTATAATGTTGTTCTGTTCGGGTTAAAGAACGCCAGGGCAACCTTTCAGCGGACTATAACCGCAATGTTTCCAGGGATGCTCGAGAGGATATTGGAAGCTTATATTGACGATCTGGTGTGTAAGAGCAAGTTCACTCGGGATCATCTTCGGGATCTGGGAGAAGTCTTTGCCGTTTTGAAGAGACGTAAGTTGCGGCTTAATGCGGAGAAGTGTGCGTTCGGGGTCAACTCTGGGAAGTTCCTCGGTTACATGGTTAGCTGCCGAGGCATTGAAGCTAACCCGACGCAACTTACAGCGGTACGAAACCTCCGAGCTCCAACAACGATCAGGGAAGTTCAACGCCTCACGGGTATGGTGGCGGCGCTGAATCGTTTTATACGGCGCTCAGGAGACCTGTGTCGGCTGTTCTTTCAGGCTATTAAGACTAGCCGCCGACGGTTTGTATGGACCGAGGAATGTGAGCGAGCCCTGCAGTCGCTGAAAGATTATTTGTCCCATGCTCTGCTCCTCGTCAAACCACAACCCGAAGAAGACTTGTATCTTTACCTTGTCGTATCGAATCATGCCACCAGTTCTGTTCTTATTCGGAAAGAAGGGATGGAGCACCAGCCGATTTTTTACTCCAGAAAAACAATGACGGATTCTTAGACTAGGTGCCTATGGAAAAGTTGGCATTGACCCTTGTTTCCACTAAAACAAGCCTTTTGCCCTACTTCCAATGCCATAGGATCGTGGTCCTTATTGAGTTTCCTCTCAAAGCTGTGCTTGGGAAGACGGATTCATCAAGCTGGATTCTCAAGTTCTCTCAAGACTTGGCCAACTTCGATATCCAATTCGAACCCTGAATGGCTATCAAGGGACAAGCTTTGGCTGATTTCTTTGCCGAGCTCACTCCAAGGTTGAAAGATGAGGCCAATGCCTTAGCTACTGCAGAAGAAGAAGCTCAGCGTGTTACTGAAGATGCCACAGCAGAATGAAGTAATCCACCACCCGAGCCCCGTCGTTCCCAATATACGTTCGGTACGAAAAAGCCTGTGAGGGAGTGGAAGTTGCTTTCAGGAGACGCATGGCGGATGACGGTGGATGGAGCTTCCAACGTAAACGGGGCTGGGGTTGGAATTGTTCTTGTATCACCGAGCGGGATAGTGCATGAGAGCATTGTCTCCATTGGATATCCAGCCACCAACAATCAAGCCGAATATGAAGCTCTTATAGTAGGACTACAACTCGCTCTTCGGCTAGATGTAGATTCGGTTCATGTCTTTTGCGATTCTCGGCTCATCGTGGGCCATCTGAACGACAACTATCAAGCAAAAGACCAGCAAATGAATGCCTATGTAAGTCATGTCTTGGCACTTCTTCGGCAATTCGGCCGCGTTGAGGTGGAATGGATCGCTAGGGAGCACAATGCGCAAGCAGACGCCTTGGCAAGTCTGGCTTCGGTTTACCGAATCGCGGGCAGTCACACAATTGTGTTTGACGAGGTGGTAGCACCAAGCTTCGAACCTTCGGTCACGCCTATTGCCTCTATCACGCTCGGCCCAAGTCAGATGGACCCGATCGTTGCGTTCTTGCAAACTCAACTGCTCCCTTCGAATAAAAAAGAAGCCCATAAGATTCGCTATCATGCTGCCAACTACTTTTTAGATCCGCACGGCAATCTCTACCGACGAACTTTCACGGGGCCCGACTTGCGAGTTGTACATGAGGATCAGGAGGAAGTCGTTTTGGACGAGCTGCACTCAAGAAGTTGTGGGGCTCATTCGGGTGGGCGGACCATGGCACATCGAGCTTTAACCCAAGGGTACTGGTGGCCGAAGATGGTTAAGCAATCCAAGGAGTATGTGAAACGTTGCGTTTGTTCCAAAAGCAAGCCTCACTTATCCACCAACCTGCCTTCCCTCTCAAGATGATCTCTAGTCCTTGGCCTTTCGCGGTTTGGGCTTCCGACATTGTGAGCAAACTGCCCAAGGCACCCGGAGGATTTAAGTATCTACTTGCCGCCACGGACCTATTCACCAAGTGGGTCGAAGCAAAACCCATGGTGAAAATGACTACTGGTGACGTGGAGCGTTTCATTTGGAAGCACATCATCTCTAGGTTTGGCGTTCCTTATGCCATTTTGTCAGACAATGGTTCCCAATTTGTGGTGGCTGCTCTCAAAGCTTTTTACAAACGACGACATATCACCATCCAGAATTCCTCGGTCGCATATCCTCAGGGTAATGGCCAGGCCGAAGCGTCAAACAAGACAATTACTCGGGGGCTTAAACGTCGTTTGGATCGGAAGCTCGGTTTGTGGGTTAAAGAGCTCCCTCATGTCTTATGGGCCTACCGCACTACGCCTCGGCGATCAATGAGACGCACACCGTTCTCAATGGCCTACGGCATGGAGGCCGTTCTACCTCTCTCCACGTTAATTCCCACAGCTCGGATAGAGAACTTCAGTCCTGTGGATAATAATGCGCTCGTGGGTTCAGAGTTGGATTTCGCCAAAGAACTACGTGATAACACCAACCTTCGGCACACTGCATATCAACAGGAAGTGGCTAGGGGTTATAACAAGAATGTTTGAGCTCAGCCATTTCAAGTTGGAGATCTAGTTCTTCGCCTAGTCATTGAAGCGAGCAAGTTGACAAAACTGAAGGATCCGTATGAAGGGCCTTACCGTGTGATTGAGAAGATAGGCTATGGTGTTTATAAGCTTGGAGAAATGGATGGCACTCCGATTCCCAATCCTTGGAATGGCCAGAAGCTTCGAAAGTTCCATGGCTTGCTATTGTTTCGTGTCGTTTTGCTTTTATTTTTCGTCATATTTCTCTGTAAGCCTTCAGGCGCTTCGTTAATGAAATCATATCTTTTTCTACTCGTATGTTTGTTTTTTATTAAGTCTTTTGGGTATTCCACCTAACCCATGTTACGCTAGTAGTCTCGGTATATTATTCGTTCAGGCAAAATCCTCGTAGCCCTCGGCATATCATTCGTTCGGGCGAAATCCTCGTAGCCCTCGGCATATCATTCGTTCGGGCGAAATCTTTGTAGCCCTCGGCATACTATTCGATCGGGTTAACCCTCGTAGCCGTCGATTCGAACTTCCATTTTTACTGTCTTCTCGGATTCCCGCTTCTATCTTCGGCAATCCTCGAAGACAGGGGGCTACTAAATGGAATATCCTTGTGGAAAAACCTTGTGGGGAAAACAAAACAACAAGCGTTCGGATATGCAAGTCAGTGAATTTAAACATACTTGTAAAGTTCGAAAACAAATCTTTGTCAAAGGCAATGGGGCTTCATTCATTGCTATTTTTGCTATTCTTTGGTCGTTCATATTACATAACTTGAGGAAATAACATGTTCAGCTCCTAGCAACAACAAAAAAAACAACAAAGAGGAAAACAAACACCCCTTAGGGAGCAGTGAATAGAGGTAGGGTAGGGTCGTCCGAAGGTGCCGGTGTGATTGCAGCCTCGGTGGATTCGTTAGTAGGCTCGATGGTGGACTCAAACTGTTCGCCCTCAGCTGATCCACGGGGAGGAACCTCAACAAAGGTCCTTCGTTCGTCATCCGACTCCACCCCAGCGTCGTCCAAGCCTCTATTATAGCCCAGCATAAAGCTTACTTTATGCTGTTCCTCGATCATTTCAGCATGGGCCTCGGCAAGCTCTTCAGCAGCTGCTTCTTCGGCGTCAAAGTACCCCTATCATATTCTCTCTTTAATGCTTTCTCCATCTCCTGCTTCATCTCCTCCCTATCCAGAGCTCTTCCCTTGGCAAGGCCTTCATCTTTCCCTTCGGCTCTAGTTTTCTCCGCCGATTCCTGCATGCCTTTGACCAAGTCATGGAGGTTGGCCACTTGTGTTTTCAAAGCCTGGCAAGCGGCTTCGGATTCCTCCCAGCTCTTCTTGTATTCCTCAGCTGCGTCTTTATTGACTTGGAGGGATTACAGCAGCGATTTCTTCTTCTTCTCATGCTCGGTAAGATGAAGATTTACGCTCATCATGGATTGGGTGGCCTGTGGAGAACAAATAAGTGTATCTTAGTGAGCAAACAAGTGGAAAAGGAAACAAATCACTATCACCGGAGGAGCTTACTCTCGCAGCATGGTAATAGTATTCGGTCAAAGCAGCTTTGAGAGAGGAAGATTGGATATACCTCGGGAGACCCACCCCGGACAGAAGTGTTAGGGCGAGGGAGGGATCCTCCCGTAGGCTATCGGATTTCAGGATCTGCTTCTTATCAGGAGTAACGAAGTTTGGCATTCAGAGGATGTTTTCTTCGCTCGTTCTTTTCCCTTTCTCTGCCATGGTCGTCGCCGCATCTCCAGCCTCGGTTTGCACCGTCGTCTTCAGTTTCTTACTGGCTGGGGCTTCTTTCGGCAACGGGGGAGCAGGAGGTGGGCACTTTTGAGACGGTTGGGGAGGAACCTTCTTGCTCGGCACCGAGCCTGAAGCTGCTGGAGCTCCAACTTTCTTGTGCAAGGCTTTTGCCTTTTCTTTTTCCTCCAACTTCTTTTGAAGAACGTCTTTCATGCTGCGAGGAGGCATGTTTTCGTCTTCCTCTATTGAGGTGCCTTCGGTTGGTTGGCGAATGAGCCCTCGGAGTGGCCTTTCTTCGCTCGGACGAAGCTCTTCCGGAAGATCGTCTGGGTTTGCTTCCTCTTTATCGGCCCCTTTTTTTTCGGATCCTTCCCCCGTATGCTGCTTTGTATCCAAGGATGGTTAGGGCGTCCCTTTCTTCCCAGGGGATCGTAAGAAGGGTGGCAGCAAGCTTACACCCCCTCGCCGCCTTTAGCAACTCTTTATTGATTTTTGTCGTAACTGTTGAACGAAGAAAACGAAACATCAATACAATGAACAACATATATAAGAATAAGACGAAAGAAGTAATCCAGAAAATAGAAATGCTTACGAGGGTTGCCCCTGCGTGTGGCAACTTCAAAGTGCCCATACTCCAGTTGAGGATACTGATAATTGCCCCGAACCTCAACGTACTCTGAGGCCCATTTTTTCGAATCATACATACCTTCGGGAATAATCTTTGCCATATTCCTTCGGGAACATAAGTAGTATCGGGAATACCTGATGTTCCGTGACATGGTGTAATTTTCAAATAAATGATGGGCCTCGAGTGGGAACATCTTTAGCTCGACAAGGTTTATGACCGAGTGAATGACGCGGAAAGAATTGACGCTCAGTTGGCACGAGGTAAGCGTGAACAGATATAGGACCTCTCTTAGGATCCTATGCATGGGAAACCGAAGTCCTTCGGCTATCACCATCAGAGGGACGGTGATATGCTCATTGCTGAACTTTATTCGGTCCCCTGAGACGGGCATGATTACAACATCATCCGAGATGTTGTAAGTTTGATGGAAGGTTCTCATTCCCTCTTCGCTGCCGAAGGAATTCCAGTAGGGGCAAGGGTCCTTCCTCGTTCGGGCAGGGATCACGTCTGGGTCAAGGGGGACTATCTTCCTCTTCTTCCTCGATTTTTTAGACGAAGAGCCTACCCCCCCAACTTCCACGTCCGCTCGGCTCGATGAGGCTGTGGGAGTTTCTTCCTCTACCACGTTTCTCTCGGATTCTTCTTCTTCGGTTTCCTCCTCTCCCTCTTCTTCCTCCGTTGGGTCGTCCAAATCCTTCTCCGAAGGAACTTCCTCCAAATTGACTATTTCACTATCTGGGGCCATTGTTCGAAGAGGGGTGACATGTGCTGGGAAGTCAAATCCAGCAGAATCCTCGGAGCCCGCACCTTCATCCAGCAGAATCCTCTGAGCTAGGTTTGCAATAGCGTCAGCAATTGCAAGGTTTGCACCACCTGCGCCTAACGATGCGCTATCTACCGAGCGATATGACTCTCCAGACGAAGGAGAAGACTCCATACCTAAAAATAAAAGTGCAAAGGATTAGACCGTCAGTGAGTTGCGTGGTCAAGAGTCCTAATGTGCCTATGTTCGGTGATAAGGCTTTCCTGAACGAATCTACCATTCCAAAAGAGTATTTGTCAAAAGGGTAGTCCGAGAGAGATCCAAGCATGCGATGGTGAAATACAAAGCGTTTAGTATGTTCACTTCGATTTTTTCCAAAAAAGGGAAGTCAAACTCTTATTCGTGTTCCGAAGAACACAGGTTGAAGACGCACGTATGTTCGGAAGAACATATGAACATCTTCAACCCCATCTACAGTGCACAGGCGGTGAAACCAGTTGAAACGAGAGGAAAAGACCCAACTCGATGACCAAAAACATGTAGAAGAACAACAGAAATGCAGATAAAGACATCGAGAATCAGAAAAATACCTTGAAATCGAAGCGAAACCTTGGTCGAATTCTTCAAAATGTTCAGTGGCTTGAGTTTTTGAGGGCGTGGATGGCATCGTACTGTTGAAACGTCTAAGAGAATGAGGGAAAAAGTGAATTTTCTCTCTCTACCCTTCGTCTCTTATACGTAGGGCAGAATTCGAAGCAGTGCCGAACCCCCAACCGCAGGATTTGGGTGGGAGATTGATGTGACCGTCGATGTCTGACACGTGGAGATTGATGGGGTGCGCCGTATCGTCGTCCAATAGCAGATGGACACGTGGCGTCATTTGAAATCGACGGTTACAAAAGCATTAAATAGAGGTTACAGACCTGGCAATTTGACATTTTGACATTTGGTGCAAGGCTCCCATTCGGGTAGATGTTGTCAGAGACCCTACTTCGGCCACTACTTTTTCAACTCCTCCTTCCAATCCGAAGCTGGAGAAGCAGGAGTTGAGGGGCTATTGTAGTGGGG
>BPLS01000163.1:159382-189786 GCA_019656275.1 Rhododendron kiyosumense
ATCTTTTTTTGGGTTGGGGCCTTTAGGAGTTTGAGGTGGAAGCTTTCTTTTCTTGGTTTTTTTCCCCCCCACTTGATTTACTTTATGTACCGTATCATCTTCAACATTGACAACATCGGCAAGGGTAGTCACAGCAGGATTAGGATTACCTTGAAGTTCAATTTCTTCGATATCAACCACATCATCCTCAAGTTCCCCACCAGGATGGAAATCAAAAACTGGCTCATGCTCCATCACCTACAACAAACAAGAGTGATGATTAGAGGGTTTTCAATCAGTTAAATTAAAAGAATCAGAGTAATTTTTAACATAAAAGTAAAAAGTAAATTTAAAGGAACTAAGCTACAGGTACTGTAAGTTATATAGCACTAATTGCAATGCTGCTCATGCACTGAAAACGTGGATGAGTAATGTATACAGTTTTGGGACGGTGGTATGGGAGATGGTGACAGGAGAGGCAGCCTATTCTGCATATTCACCCGTGCAGGCTGCCGTAGGGATAGCTGCTTGTGGACTTAGACCTGATATCCCCAAGGACTGTCCCCAAGCAATTTTATTTTCTCAGCAGAAATGAAGATGTATATCTTAACCTTTCAGTGTCCCAAATCAATCTTACTTTCCATAGTGCAGAGAAAACATAGAAAAATCAAAGTGTTTATTGTTTATTGTATCAACTATCAAGTTGTGACTGGTATATCGATTATCGACTTATCAACTACTGTTTGTTTTTTTGCCTCGTATGTGGGCCATTTGTATGACTGGGAATTTGAGATTCCTGGGAAAAAACCAAGAACGAATAAAGAGGTGGGAAAAGGCAAGAGAATTGAGAAATTGATTGTGGTCATAGATGAACTCCATCACACTATCACAAATTCACACTATCACAGATTCACAGTCGTCCCTCCACAAGAACGCACACACAGAGAGACGGGTTCTCTATGATCAGAGATGAACTCCATCAAAATCTAGCAACAAATTACAAAACTAACAGTTACATCAACTACCAGTCCACCACCACTGCCGCCGCCACTCACTTCCAGAGAGAGAGAGAGGCTGAGAGAGGGAGAGAGAAGTACCAGCTTAGGCCTTGATCGGCTGCAAACGAGAACGAGAGAGTGGTCCACAGAGAATCTGGAGATCTACAAAATTAAAAACAACAGTTAAAAAATTAAATCATAATGAAATCATCAAAACTATGGAGATTGGAGACTGGAGACAGATTGGTGAGCGAGAGAGAGAGAGAGAGAGAGAGAGAGAGAGATAGAAACATACCACGGTACTGTACTACTGTGGTAGAGTTAGCCCAGTCGTTCACCGTTGTCGATCGACTCGATCGGCTGCGACTCCTGCGAGATCGAGAGGAGAGTGGATGTGGAGAGTCGAGAGCAGGAGTGGTCCAAGCGGAGAGGACTAGCCGGAGATTTGGTCGCCGGTCAGAGAGACCGAGAGAGTGGGGTGGGGGCCGTCCGTGGTGGGGCTAGGTGGGGGTGGGGTGGGGGTGGAAATCGGCGGAGAGATAGAGGGCCAGGAGAGGTCGAGAGGAGAATGAGATGAGAAATTGAGAACCCTAATGAAATCCCCAATTTTTTTCTTTTTATAGCAAGTGTGTATTTCGGTCGGGTCGGGTGACCCGAAAATTAAAATAAGCAACCCGACACCCGACCGACAAACAGTCGGGTCTTTCTGAGCCCACCCGAACCCGACCGACTGTTTCAATTTAAACCGCCCGAGACTGAATTTTCGGGTCGGGTCGGGTCGGGTGGTCGGTCGGGTGGGTTTTTTGGACAGCCCTAATACCTATCATAATTGCCCCTTTACCCATTGGACAATAATTGCTAGGAAAAATTTATCCCTTGGATAATAGACATGGAAGCCAACATTTTTGCTATAAATAGCACCCATCACTTACCATTCAACTCACATTTTCCAACCATTCAACTTCTCTCTCTAGAAATCCTTGCATTGTTCTTTGATCTTGGTGTTTTGAGTTCTTCAAAAAATTCATCCTAGACCGCCACTAAACCACCACTCGACCACCCTTTCGATCCAAAAAGTTAGTAGTAAAAGACTAGTTTCGAGAGAAACCTTTCTCTTTCGAAACTACCGGAAGCTTGCCGTAGGAAGTTACTTCGTTCGATTTCCAACGTTCTTTCTGTAGTCGTCACTACCGCAAGAAGAACGGTAGATTTTCCGACCTACTTTTCCTAAGTATACGTAGTTTATCCTTGCACTCTAAGAATAATTAGACTATATGATTTGTCGTTTGTATGTTGAAATGCAGGAGAACTTGAAAAGTGTTTTACTAAAGATTTGAAAAGGAATTGGGGTATGTTGAATATTCCGACTTTATTTTCCATAAAAACAGGTGTTGTTTTGAACTTCCTTAAAAGGAAGAAAGAACGGATTTTCGAAACATAAATTTGATTGAAAGTATTCGTATTTTGATTTTAAGGATAGTTATGAGAATGCATATGTAATTACTTGTATCACTTGTGATTGTGTGATAAAGCATAAGTGGTCTCTGTTGGTCCAAAAGCAACCCAATAGGGGGGGGGGGGGGGTGAGTTGGGTTTCACACTGACTTTTTGCAATTTAAAAAACTAAATGCAATATAGAAACAAATCAATGCAGTAACACAATTGAGTTGACTCAACTAGTAAGTACACCAACAAGTCTAACAGATTGAGCTAGCTCAAAGACCAGAAACACATCAGATGCAGAGAGGAATTCAACAGATTCTAAGACTGCAATATAAGCACGAAATCAATTAATTATGCAGGCTAATTTATCCTAAGTCTGATTTCACAGATTTTTCAGTTTACTCAAGCATTATAGATATGCAAAACGGAAAGGAAAAGAGTAAGGGAAACAGAAATCAAACACGAGGATTTTATAGTGGTTCGGTCTGCAACTTCACGGCCTACTCCACTCCCCAAGTGTCCTACTCGGGAATTGCTGCACTATCTCCAAAAGTCGTTACAAACCTCTAGCTTTGCGGGTGCTAGAGAACCTTAAAACGAGCGATTACTTCAAATCCTCACCAACTAGCTAAGACTCTGGCGCTAGTCACACCTAAACCCAAATGATTTTTTCTACCCAAAAATCACTCACAAAAACGGTTCAATCTCAGACAAGGGTGTGAAATCCCTTTTACAATATCGTTCAAAGATAACACTCAAGCTAGTGTAGAATATTCAAGATGAAGCTTTGAATTTGTGACTGACAGAATTTCAAGAGAAAGCTCACGGTAATTTTTCTTCAGAGATGTCGTAGTCAGACCTTGCTCTTGCTTGTCTATATATAACGTTGAACACAAAATTGAACGTTGAAGACTTCCACACAGCCGTTGCACAAAATCAGGTCTTTCCTTATTCTCTCCTTCCTTCAATCTTCCAGCAATAAAATTTCTTCTACCGTTAGTGGGTTGGGAGAGATTTTCCTTAATCTCTCTTCTTCAAATCTCTTGTCTATTGGAGATAGGAATTGTGAAGAGAAGTACCTTTCCAATTGTATCTTCAATTTACCCAAAATCCCTCTTGATTGTTTAGCCGAAATACTTTCCATCGCAGTTCTTGTTCTCATCGTTGAATTCTAGGTTAGGAAAATAATTCCCTGTATCTATCACATATTGTTTTCAAAGGACTTGCTACATAAGTCCCTGTAAAAATAAGTAATGGCAGAATTAGTTCAATTAAAACATATTATTCCAATTAAGCCCAATAGACTAATTTAATCCCAATTAGGATGTGTTTGTTATCATCAAAATCTAAACCATGGAGCTAACAGTCTCCATTCCAAAGGCATCCGTACATGTGGCATTACGCTTTAAGTTGATATTTGAGCATGATAGATAATATAGAATTGGATGATCTTGCTAGTTTAGTTTCAAGATTTCAATGAATGATTTATGTGTACTTACGTGAAAAGTTCTACTGCGGAGTCTATGCATGCAACGTGACATAAAAACCGAAAAAGTAGAAACATGACACCTAGGGTGTGTTAAAGGCAAGATAAATTTTGAAACCACAATGGGGCCGGACTTGGCAGCGCATTGTGTGGTGTGCGTGTGTGAAAACATTTTTGAAAAATCCAATGAGAACCCGGAGCGGCGGAATCATTGTGAGGATACTCGGGAACTCGGAGCGATGGAACCGAGGGATGAATTGTGGTTTGGTTATTCGTGGAGAGGAGCCAACACAATTGTTTTAATGATTTTCGAAAACCCAAATGGGAATCCAGAGCGGCGGAACCGTTGTGGGATACTTGGAAACCCGAAGCAGCAGAACCGAGGGTTTTGAATTGTGGATTGGTTATCCGTGAAGAGGAGCCAATGCCAAATTCAATGTTTTGTGTGCCAATGGGAACCCAGAGTGGCGAAACCAGTGTGAGGATACTCGGAAACCCGGAGCGGCGAAACCAAGGTTGGGTGTGTTAAAAATGATTTTTGAAATGTTGATTTGAAAAAGAAAAGTGAAAATGATGACACGGTCTACGATGAGTCGCGTAGGAGAAACACAAAAAATTATGGACACAAACGTTAGTTGGATAGTGAATGTGGATGTGTCATTGTTAGATGTTTTGTTAAATATGCATGTACTACGTGGAAATCGTTAACTTTACAATCTATTGTTTGTAAGTTAAGAGTTAGTAGTGGGTATAGGATTATTCTGCTGAGCTCTTGTAACTCATAGTGTTACCTTTGGTGACCCTGACATATTATATCGGTGGCAACGCTGGTATAATGTGTCAGACTTTGTAGATGATCGAGGTGAGCTATATACCCTGGAGGCCTTTGGAGCTAAAGAGCTGGCTCGAATGGAAGAGCAGGCGGAGCTGTAGTTAGGAACCATAGGTTCCCTCGTTTGTATAATGGAAGTATTCTTACGGAAGTTATGATATAATAATGAGCCAGACTTTATTTAAGTTTTCAATAAAAAGGTTTATTTAACATTCCCAAAATTCGGGGCATTACAATTGATTTGTGTGACAAGATAAGGCAGCGAAATTACTCTTTCCAATATTCCCCAATACCTCCTTTACTCTTTCCAATCAGCAATGTTGATTTATTGATTCGTGTGACAGAAATGTTGATTCATCTTTCCAATACCACCTCCCATCTTCTCCTCTGCCTTCTGCAGAGAAATTACTCCCCCTATAAATACCAGTTCACCCCACACCCCTCTCCATACTCATTCTCTCACAACATTTACTCTCCTTCCTATACATATTTGCACATATACACACACCCTCCCTTGCCCATTCGAAAACTCACACACACAAACATTCTGCCCCCCTTCATTTTGAATTCAAGCTTCCGTTCATTCCCTCCATCCTTCAGTATCTACAATCCACCCTCATAATAGTTCGAGGCGGAACAATGGATGACTACAACTTTTCAATTTTAGATAGTTGGTCATTTAAGAATGATGTTCGTAGTGGGGAGAGATTTTCTAGTCCTAAAATAATGGGTTGCCCCAAGCGTAGGGCTGAGATTGACATAGCACAATATCCGGTAAGACCGGAGTCGAATTCACATAGACAGTGATGTGTGCTGACTAAAAACTCGAGTTGTTATAATTTCCATGGGCTCTTAGGTAACTACCCCTTGTAGTTTTGATTGAGATTAACTAAGACCTAGAAATTGATTGTACTTTTCAAATAATTAAAAGAAAGGTATGGTCGTAGGGTTCATAGCAACCGAACCGACTCATATGCTCCAATTGGTGTTCTTTAAAACGTTTGATTTTAGACTGAAAAAGATACCCTGTAAGATGCAAACCCTTTTGGTCGCCGTTTACCCATACGCAGCAGAGAATGAGTTTTGGACCCCCATTCTCCATTCACATGGGCTCCGACAATGTCCAAGCTTGTCTACGGGAAGTATTTTACCAATCTAGAATTGTTTTTCTTATATTTTTTATTTCAAAATAGGAGCAGAATGCGTCCAAACCGGCCATGGTATGCTAATCACCTCGCGACCCTACCTATACGGCTACTCACTCATTATTAAGCAAGAAACAAAGTAAACCCTAGTTTGAAACATGTTTCTATTACGCGAGATGAAAAATAAACAAAAGATCTAAATTAAACAAGAACGAATGAACAACTTTTATAAAAAAACAAAAATTAAAACGAGTTACTGGAGTTCGAATAGTTGAACAAGATTTCAAATAACTTGTAGGGAAGAAAAACTCAGAAGAAACTAAACAATATTGGAACCAAAGAATGGCAGCACCCGTTCTTTGTTTACTGTTCTACACAATAAAAAGTGATCGGCTGTCCCGTCCCTCTATTTCGTCCGTGGGATAACAGTCCTTTAAAATAAGACAAAAATGCTAGAAACACAACATCTCCCACACAACAACTCACACAACCGCTGACGTTACGATGACGTCAACGAAAAACGACATCATTTTGATAAATAAATAAAAAGCACCCCAGGTCGCGAGCACAACCCCTTCCCCTTTTCCCTTTCCCCTTTTCCCTTTCCCCTTCTCGTTCAAAATACAGACACAGAAGCGAGGGAAGGGCTCTCACCACCTGCGACCACCACAACCCCAGCTCCTCACCGACAACTGCCAACCCCAGCTGCTCCCCCATCGCCGGCGACCACCACTAGCACCGGCTTCTAGCACCCCGACGCTGTCCACGATGAAGCTCTCTCTCTCTCTCTCTCTCTCTCTCTCTCTCTCTCTCTCTCTCTCCTTGTTTCAGATAGATAGATTGCCCCTACTATCTACTCCTCATCCTCATCCTCATCAATTAGAGGGTTTCAATTTGAGAAACCCTAAAATGTTGTGCTGCCAAACTAAAAAAAAAAACTAATTCAAAAAATTTGAGAAACCCCTAATTCGAAATTTCTACCTTCTTGCCATGCTCCAAAAAAGTTGAAAAAATGAAGTGTAGTCGATGTTGTTCCTAGTTAGTGTCGATGATGTGAAGCTTTTCCTTGGTTGTTTGCTGTATGGAATTTGTTTCTCCATTCCTTATCAGTGTGTACAAGTTTGTTTCTTTGTGTTCTTAAGTTTGAATAAGATAAGATAGAGATGTGCAGTTGGTTTATGTGATTCTTTTGAATAAAAAAGTTGAAAAAAAATGAAGTGTAGTCGACGTTGTTCCTGGTTAGTGTGGACGATGTGAAGCTTTTCCTTGGTTCTTTGCTGTATGGAATTTGTTTCTCCATTCCTTATCGGTGTGTACAAGTTTGTTTCTCTGTGTTCTTAAGTTTGAATAAGCTAGAGATGTGCAGTTGGTTTAGGCGTTTCTATGTGTATGAGTCATGTAAGTCAAGTACTTATATAATATAATCTACTTAGCCCTTGTTCGGTTTGGGGTTTGGAAAAAATTTTCCAAACCCAAATCCACTCATTACCTATAATTTTAATTATTATTTTTATTTCTCTCTTCACTCATTACCCCTATATCCAATCATTAATCTTATTTCTCTCTCTATCTCTCTCCACTCATTACCTATATCCTCAATTATTACCCTATTTTCACTTTTCACTCATTACCCAAAAATCAAACCCAAAAATTTTCTAAACCCACAACCGAACAAAGCCTTAGTGTTTCAAGTATAAGTTTTCACTGAAATAAGCAGTTAAACTAAAAAGATGCAATCAGCTCGTGTTTTGGAGCTTTGAGATCAACATTATTGTAGCACTGATTCATTTCATCTATCAGTCACTAGCTTGATCTACGTTATCCACCTCATTGTAGCTATTTCATGATCTGAAAGTTTATGCGGGCTTTCTTTAATCTTTCGGACTTTGGTATGGATGGTTTTGTTTCAAACTAAGTGGTTTATGTACTTGGTCACTATCCATTCTTCTAGATGGGCATATTGTTTCTTTGCGGTGCTAAGCATGCCTCGTAATGTTACATACCACCAAAACTACTTTACTTGCCTTGAATATTTTCTTATTCAATTAGTTCATGTACGCCGGCACTTGAGTTATCTCATGTAGAAGGATCCAAAATAATGAGTGCATGAGTAAAGAGTGGACTTATGTGGAGGTGGAATCAATGATTTATCTCACTCCCTCTGAGCTTCTTTTTCTTTTCTTTTTCTTCATATGGTGCAGTTCTATGAAGAACTGGTTCATGGGAAGGCTTCAAGTGTAAAATGTGGACAGTTAGTCGATAAATCTCTAAATAAAAAGACTAAATTCACGTATTCAAATTCTTCTAGTAGTGACAATGACGACGATCATGCTAGCAATGATAATGATAGTGAAATTGATGATCAGAAGGACAAGGAAGATGAGAAAGAAAGACCAGAATCTCATGAAGATGGTGATGCAAATCTTGAAAGTTCCATAAATGCAGACTCAAATCCTCATAAATGTACAAGCTATCAACAGTACAAGAACCAGATTGCCCTGTTATCTGTTGACCATCTTTTAATTTTGATGGCTTGCTATTCTGTCTCCAATTTAAGTTGGTCACATAATACTAAACTTTGTAATGTTATTCTTTTCATTAATGTAGATGTTCGTTGGTGGAGTTCAAGCGGAGTAAAAATATGGTGCGGCCAATGGAGAGAACCATCTGTTAAATCTAGAGGATGGAAAAAGAAATCATGTGATCATGCAACTATAAAGGATAGCTCAGTTGCTGCAAAAGTTAGCTAAGGGATCAATAGCTTTGCAAAGACTAGTGGAGACTCAAAAAGATAGTGAAAGAGATTGAAGCTATTCAAGTGAATCAAAGGCCAAGGAAAATGATCAATTTGTTGTAATTTGGAATATCAATATGTACTAAGCTTTGTAATATATCAAGTTGTAATATTGCGAAACCTAACTTCGTATGTAATTTATAATTATGATGAGAACGGCCCGGCGTGGGTTTTAAATTTATTGTATTATGGGTTTCGTTGTGAAATGATAATTTGGCAATAGATTTTGGCTATGAATGTGACTTGTGAATGGTGATTTAGAATGAGAAATGCCCGGCGTGGGCTTGTGCATAACCTCATGTTGTTTCTATTGTTGTTATTGATGTACTGATTGAGACGAGAGACATCGGGATAGGACCAAAAAATAGGAGAGACCATGCTGAAATTTTTCAAGAACCAAATACAGTAGCATGATAATGTCGAATAGTAGTCATCCAAACTATCAATCTCATATTCTATAATAATAATATCATGATCTCAACATAAAACTGGAGCAAAAAGAATACAGACAGCCAATTTGACATTCTAATGTTTCTATGTCCATTTCCATTAATCAAAAAGAATAAAATAGAATGCGTTTCATTAAAGAAGTCAACAAGAAACAAAAGTCTCCAAACCATCTACCTTATGAAAGGTCATTACAAGGACATAAAAAGGGACACATGACACAAGGGGGACATAGGACACAAAAGGGGACACAGGACATAGGACACGATATAAAACAATACAAACAATTGAACTACTCTTCAACATTATCCGGTGCATTCATCATTTGCGTATAACTTTGTTGTCCTCTGCATCCTTGCCATTGACTTTCTAGCATACTTGGTTATGGTCCTCCCCAATATTAACCTTGAGCTTCCAAAATACCTGATTGTCCTCCTCCCCAACCTTGACTACCCGCAATAGTTGATTGACCCATCCAAACTTGACCATTTAATAAGCTTTGTGAACTTAGAAAAGAAGGCATAAATTGGTTCAAACTTGTTCCGGTGGGGCATAAAGCTGGAAAAAATGGGAAGATGCTTCTGCCTTGTGCCATATTTGGTCGCATGGGATGGGGTATCATGTCTAGCTACATTGAGAGTCCCATGTAGCTTGGGTGGCCCTGCCCATTAAAATAAAAGGAATTTTGAATAACAATTACATGACACATGAAATTATGGAATTAAAAATAAATTTTTTTACATTTACATTTACAATACTCTATTGTGTTTTGATATGGTGGCTAACCGCAATCTCTTCAACCTCCTGAAATTAACAATTAATATAACTATTATATATTCATCGAACAAATCTATATGTCCATATTAACTAGTAAGCAACATATCGTAAAAAACTTATACCTTGGATTTTTCGTTAGACAATGGCTTCTTAGATGTTTGTCTTTTCTTCTTAACAACTTTTTTCATAGCACCGATCTTTCTTTTGCACAGCGGTCTCCCTTTTCGTCGAAGACCTTCTGGGTCAAGTATGTTCGTGCTCTGTTTAGGGGTATAACCCCATCTTCAAGTGAAAATGAAATATTACGAGTCCCCGTGTCATCACCAAGTGATGCTACACAAAGAAGTGATGCCACACAAATAGTTGATGTTTATACACCATTCCTCCAGACTCGAATAATCGACAATTACAATGTGTTTCATTGGTTTCAGCATTGAAATTAACAGTAAATGCCACTTGAATCCTCTTTTTCTCTTCTCCTTCATCATATGTAAACCACTCATTTATCTAATGTTCGGACCCGATATCATCAACTTTTGCTAGCTTATCACAGAAACAGTAAATTTTATCGAAAAATTATTTCTGAAACTCCTTAACCTTTGCATGCGTGTAAACACTTTAAAATTGCTTCTCTAACTCATCTTCAGTCATTAACGAGATGAAAGTGTTCCAACTTTTCACATCTGCTTGATTTTCACTTTCCACCTTATTCCCCAATGCATTTTCATAATGTCCTATAAATTGTTTCAGGGTCATCATTGAATGAACATAACCATCAAAATACGCATTTATATTCTCGCTTCTTTGTGTGGCTGACATCCCCGCCCAAAAAACATCGTTCAAATAAGCAGGCACCCACCGTTTCCTCTCCAAATACAACCCCTCTAACCATGTGTTACTTTGAAGCTCGTACTTCTTGATGAACACATCCCAAGCGTCCTTAAATTGTTTAATGATTAGTGAAGCATAAACTGCCCTACACATACACCAACTAATATTCTCATAGGCATTGCACCCATCCAACTTTTCTGGAATCTTTTTCATAATATGCCATATGCATCACCGATGTCAAGTGTTAGGGAATATATCTTTTATAGCATTCTTCATGGCCATACATTGGTCGGTAATAATTGCTTTCAGAGCACAACCCCACATGCATCTCTTCTAAGTTGAAATAACCACGAAAATGACTCTTTGTCTTCGTGAGAGATGAGCCTGCATCCCAATAAAACAGACTGGCCATACTGATTCACGCATACAAACGGATCAAAAGGCATGTCATGCCTGTTTACCAAGTAAGTTGTGTCAAAGGTCATAACATCACCGAACTCCTTACAAGCTGCCCTACTCCTTGCATCAGCCCAGAATACATTCCTTAGTTGACCCTCATCATCCAAATTCATTGCAAAAAAGAAGTCAGAATTATCAGTTTTCATCTTCATGAAATAATTGTGCATTGCCTGAGCATCTCCTCCCACAAGTAATGAACGATGCACTTTATCCACATGATTTCGGCAATCTTTCTGGATATATGGAAGCTTACCAGGTCCCTCAGCCTCGATCTGAAGTGAGGTATAAGTCTGGTTCAGATTGATCCCAGCTTTATCATTCAATTCAAGTCTTCTTTTCACATGTTCAGCGAGTACCCTATTGCTCCTCAAATACCTTGCCTTTCCCGGGCTCTGGTCATGATTGTGAACTAAACCAACCTGGTTTAACCTCCACTTTCCATTCGGGTGCAACACAATGGTAACATGGGCTTGACAATCAATTTTTGATTGTGACATTGGTTTGACCGGGTTGCTTGTTGTACCCTTGCCTTTCCAGCACGACTACATGCTATAGTTAAATCCTTCAACTTTCCATCTTTTCCCTTTCTCGATGTTCTTTTTGTCACAACAAACACTTTTTCTTTATCATATCTTGAGTAATATGAATAAGCTTCCTCCGATGTGTCAAAGGTCATTCCCTCTTTCGGTTCTTCAACTCCATCTTCACAATTTTCTATTGCCTCATTCCCAACTCTGCTAGTATCTATTTCACCACACTTTTTGTTTGAAAGACTACTCCATACCTCTTGTTCGTCTTCACGGTCTCCACTCCATACCTCTTCTTCTTCTTCTACACACTCTTTGTTTGGAGGCATTGCCGATAGAATAGAATCCGGCAACATCATCTATTGGTTAAAAAAAATGAGACAATTATATAGAGATATAATCAATTGACAGTGCAATGAATAGAGTGAACAACAATATAAGATACAAAAAGACTATGCTGAATTTTGTTAACAATATAACATTATTCGCAAATGCAAATCAATTTGAACTTGCATGTAGTCGAAACCGAAACCACTAATATGTCGTGCCCATACACATACTTTTACTTTAAATGATCCTTTCAATATCCTAAACCGAAACCACTTATAGCTTCTCTACTTAATACTAAAATGAGACCAGGAAAACCTTTGACAAGTAGATACGGCTTCTCCATTTTCTCATGTGAGAAAGAGATGTACCAAAATATGTAAACATGTATTATAGCATGTGAAATCTGTACGGAAATTTTAATTGTTGTGGCTTTGTTTTAAACTTACCACCAGAAGCCGTGTTAACTACACACCAGTGTAAACAACTCGAACAATCTAGGGTTTCTTGAATTGTATTTTCATCCTCAACTATGATGTTTTTTGCACCCTCTATATTCAAGCTAAAATTCCATTCTACCAGTAAAGTCTTGATCTAGTAAGAATCAAAATGCATAATTATAAATAAAAAAAAATACACATTCGAAATTTCTACAGTCCAAAAAAAAATACGGAGAGAGAAATACCTTCAGTAGTTCTCTTCTTTGTCCTCTTCAGCAAATAATCCCTAAGAAAACAAGCCAGGGAGAGAAAGATTCAACTCAACTCTCAAACAAACCCTAACTCCAATAAAATCAACCCAGAATCAAACTTGTGGTGGGTGTAACAGCATTGGAGTTCTCAGAAATTGGTGGTGTTCGCCGGTGGTCGTGGGAAGAATATTGTGGTCGTCAATGGTGCTGGGAGCCCCTTTGAATGTTTTGAGCATCAAAAATGGAGGGAACGAGAAGGGGAAAGGGAAGAGGGGGGGGGGGGGTTCTGAGTTTCTCTGTTCCGCGACCCTTTTTTTTTTTTAATTATCAAAACGATGTCGTTTTGCGCTGACGTCATCATGACATCAGTTATTGTGTGAGTTGTTGTGTTTGTAGCATTTTTGAAAACCAAACACTTTTTGTTCTCTATATAGTTGCCGAAAACCCATGAGAGGAGAGAGACCAACCTTGCCAATACTGGGCCCTCATCTTCCACGTGCCAACCCAAAGATTTATTTGCTGGCCCATTAATGAAAATATGCAATTGCCTTTAACTTGCACCACATGCCAATCCACACCAATATACTTCGAAGTTCCATTATGTTGGAATTTGATAGGGTGCTTCTCATTATCCAATATAAGTTTGGTCGCGTCTCTGGATCAATTGAATTGGCATCGACTTTGTGTAAAATGTGACTTGTGATTTTACCTCCAAATGTTATTCCTCGGTTTTAAGAGTCCTATCACGTATCAAACCCTCCAAATACCTAAAACACAAAAATAAAAGCATAAAACTCCAAGTAATAATATAAATAGACTTAACAAAGATAAATTAGAGGGCGTTAATGTGAATATTTATGCGCCTGTAAGGGAGAGCATCTCCCACAATAGTCGCGATTATAGACCCGAATTTACCACTGACAAGGTTAGTTATTATTGTTATTGATTTGCATATTCGTTATTTATTTTAAAAGTAGAATGGTTAATGTTGTACTTATACATATTCGTTTTTTTTAATATAGATTTTTGAAAGTAGAGAAGATATGTTACTTTTGGGGCAGAGCATTGGTCTAAAATATGGTATTGTGGTGGTTATTTTAAATTCTGCCAAGTTAAAAGGCGGCAAGCTGCCGAAGTGCATTCTTGGTTATGAAAGAGGAGAAAAGTACGAACCACCAAGGTATCTAGTTGAAGGGCAATCCTTGCAAAGAAACATTCGGATTGAAAAATGCGATTGCCTATTTCAACTCTGAGGTATACCAAAACCTCCATACGGTGTCATGTGGGGTTTAAAGGTTTCTTGTGGTTTCCATAACCATGAAATAGCAAAACATTTATTGAGAGCCACGAGTACCCGTCAAGGCTAAAACCAATGGAGAAACAATTCGTGGTCAACATGGCCAACAACACCGCGCCTCATGAAATTTTTAATATTTTGAAGGAAAAAGACCCGTCAAACACTACGGGAATCAAGAGCGTTTATAACGCCATTTTTGAAACAAAAAAGCCAAATTGGACGATCTAACTTCTATTCAATATGTCATACGTCAATTACTTAAGAAAGAATACCTCCATAAATTTAATACAAATTCAGATACCAACGAAATCACAGATATTGTTTGGGTTCATCCTATAAGCCTAAAGCTATCTGCTTGTGACCTTAATGTGTGTTGAAATAAGAATACCCGAAGCATAGGGCTAGGTCAATTGAAAGAATAATACCCGGAAATCTGGGGTCGAATTCACAGGGAGCGCATCCATAACTTGATTAAAAATTCACTTTAAGAAGAGTTTTAGCATTAGGACCGCCAACCAAAGTTCGGCGTTGAGACGACCAACTTAGAGATTTAGTAAATGGCTACTTAACCTAACTACGGCTTTTTAACTGGAGATTAAACTAATGGCTAGGTTTAGGGATAACTAACACCCCTAACTCAAAAGTAAACTCGTTCCTCTTCTTTCAACTAAAGTGTTTAAGCATGACTAGGGTTTTTGAGACATTTTGACAAACCCTCGGAAGGAGATAGCTCCAAGTATCATATGTGACAAGTAGCCTAACCTTTGCCTATATATGATCAAAGAGATTAACACCCCCAAGTTTTGATACACAAAAGTACTCAAGCACAAGCTTAAACTCAAAAAATGAAGATTGAAGATTGAAGAGAGAAGAATAAGTACTACTTATGGTTACAGGATATTAATCATCCCAAAACCTAACCTTGCTACACTACTCACACATATTAAAAGGAGACATGAGATGAACAAGGGTAAACATAAGGCAAATACTAAACATTGATTAAAATTGAAATAAACATGAGATCCTTGAAGGGCAGAGAATTTCTTACAACTTTAATGAAGTCGAAATGTTTCAAATCCAAACGGATCGTACCTAAAAACCCTCCTCAAAACAAGAACGAGGAGAGAGGTGGGAGCTAAAGCTTTAATGGAGGTAGAGAGAGAAAATGCAGGTATTGAATGCCCTAGAATCGGGCTCAAGTTGGTATATATACCCCATTTACAAAATAATTACAAAAATGCCATTAAAAAGTTTGCGCTGCAGAACCAGGTATGGATACCTCTTTGTTCCTTGGACAGTTTTGGCTCCTGGTATTGATACCCAGTGTGGGGGTATCGATACCCCTTGCTGCTCTGGACAGTTTTGGCTGTTTTCTTCCTTCTTTTGATCTTCGAAGGCCCCAAACCTTTCTTCCATACTTTGATTGCTTCGTTTGAGGTTCAGGAAAGGATTCCCAATGTGGCACACGTACTCGAACGCTTCCGGATTCTTTTGGGGATTATGGGAAGCTTTGGAAAAGTCCTTTTCACTCCGATTACCTACTTTCTAACAAAAACACAACTTGTGCACAAAATCAAATAGAAACAAGTATAAAATGCTAGCAAGTGCAGTAAAATGGAATAGATAAGCCCGATTATTTACACTATTGAGGGCTTATCATTATCTGTCAACTTTCCATCCGTATTGATCATTGATGCCACGTACAAGACTAATGAGTATCGAAAATCACTGTTGGATGTTGCGGGTATCACATCCACATGGCGAATTTACTCGCTTATGTTCACATATCTTAGTAATGAGAGAAAAGAGAAACTGACATGGGCATTGGATACCTTAAAAAATTGGATGCTTCAAAAGGGGGCATCGTTGCCATTGGTGTTTGTTTCTGATCGGGATTTAGCGCATATGAACGCCATTAAAGCATATTTCCCCATAGCACGTCACATCCTGTGTATTTGGTACATAAATCAGTGCGTCATGAAGAATTGCAATCGTGTGCTTGGTCCAAAATGGAAGCACTTTTTCGTGTCAAGACAATCACTTATCAATTCATCTACACAGTCATCTTTCCAATGGAAGTGGCAAGCCATGTGCGATGAGTTTAGCCAATACCCAACTGTCATAACTTACCTGTGGGAAACATGGTTAAGGTCGTACAAAGAGTAGTTTGTTTCAGCATGGACAGATACATGTATGCATCTCCGAAGCAATTCAAGTCAAAGGTATAATCACTTTATAACTTTACTATTTCAATTTTGTGCATTCCTTTACTACACTAAAGAATACTTTTTGATATTTTCCTATTTAAACACAGTGCATTATTCTATTACAGGGCAGAGTCTTTACATGCAAGGCTAAAGCTATATTTGGGGGATACCATGTCATCGCTACAAACATCTTTTGATAAAATAGAAAAGATGTTGAAAAATTAGTTCGGAAAAATTAAGTCGTTCAAGAAATCTATGAACATTCCATGCCACAAATAATTACGTGACAACATTTTTGATCAAGTAAGATGTCACATTTCATTAGAGGCAATGGAGTTCATACATGTTTAGCTAGAAAGTGCTTTAGAAGTATCCCCCCACATAGCCGGCTATTGCAACTGTACGATCAAAATCACACACAAATTGCCATGCATGCACGATCTTGCATATTATCATTCCATTTCCACTCCAATTCCGTTATGGAGTATCCACGCTCATTGGACTAGGTTGTCTATGCACACGAACGAGTTTAATGACAATGGAACAAGACCTGACAGGACATCTCAGGTTGTTGAGATATTAAATGGGATGGATCCACGTATGCGATAGCATATCATAGACAGGTTTATCGATATGGAAGATCCATCTCATAGCACAGTTCGACCTCCATCGTACAACACAGAACATAGAGGTCGACCTGCAGGCAGAGATGAGCAAAGTACACGTCCATACCTTCTTTTTCAGAAGCATCCACTTCAGGATCAAGGACAGCAACATCGCGAATAAGAGGGAGAGAGAGAGACGTGGGAGCGGGTCGGGGGTTCGCAACACTCAACCAACCCATTCTCAATCTCCAGTTCCACCCATCCCTAATCACTACATTCAGCGATTACCTCAAGCTTATCAACGTTATATTTCCCACACTGTTGACGTGCTTGGTGACGGTCATTGTGGATTCGGGGCGATAGCTGCATAAATAGAGTATAGTGAAAATGATTGGAATCCAGTACGAGAGGAGCTTGTTGAAGAGATTCGATAAAATTATGATCTATACAGTGTGATTTATCCAGCACATGGTTGGGCAAACCATCTACTACACTTACTGGATTGCTTTGAGTCTACGGCACCAGTGGCACATTGGATGGAGGCTATGACTTTGGGATTGTCATCGCAATAAGGCACAACCTTGTACTACTTACATTTGAGGAGAATGCTTTCGGATGTTTTACTCATTTACTATTGAGGTCCCCTCTAGTTCTAGTGGAAGACCACTAGGAAATTGCTATTGCCTGTGTTGACTATCACTTTGTGCAAGTTTTCTTAGAACCTCATTACCCTATACCACCCATCCCAACATGGTGGTAGGAGCATAAAATCAAACGAAGCTACAGGGCGGGCTGCTAGTTATAGAACACGTATGCAATTGTGGCACGAAGTAATGGGTACAAGCGCGCAAGGAGCAGAATTTGGAGGAAATATTGATTAAAATTTGTATTTTTATGTATTTTCATGTATTGACAATATGTACTCAATTATAATAAAATGAAATTTTGTTTAAATTTATTACAGTTGATTAGAAGTTATTTTTATTATTCATTGTTAAGACAAATTAATTATCTAATTAAAATAATATAAAATTATTTTTTATTAAAAATATAATTTGAGTTAACCAAATTAAAATTAAAGAGTGGTGCTTAAATAAATAAAGATATGAACTTAAGTAAATAAAGTAAGTAAGTAAATAAATAAAGAATTATAAAATAAAAATAGAATTAGGACGGGGGGGGGGGGGGGGGAGCACTGCTCCTGATCGAGCAAGGGCATAGCATGATTCATGCACCGAAAGAATGGTAAGGCCATGGACAAAGGAGAGAGGGTGGGAGCTAGAGAAGTTGATTCAATTAATTGACGACGCTGATTTTCTCAAAATACTGAGGAGTATTGTCATTTACTGTACTGTTGAAGGTTTTTTTTAAACTTTTGACCCCACAATGAAGCCAAATTAAAAATTGTCCCAGACACCTCAAAAAATGGCCCAAAAATACTCCATCCAATTAGAGAAATACTCTATGATGAAGCAACTTTGATGACAGCACCGATCTGAGCCTGCAAAACAAAGCTAATAAACTGAGTCACCGGTATGGTGGCGTGCCGACCACCCTCCGATGCCTAAATCAGTAGAATACTTGTTATGAAAGAGCAGGGAGTTTCTCTGCTAGAGTTATGTACCTTATATTGGCATTCTACCGTTGTATTTATAGGCGTTCCCATCGGAGTTTGAGTCCTTATAGGACTATACCTCCTAGGTTCCGGATCTCTTCTTTGAGGAGTGTGGAGTCCCGCCTTAGCTAGGAGCCCATGGGATTCCTGCCAGGGCTAGGAATCCCATCTTCGATTATAGTTGTGTATATCTCTGGGGATTTAGGCTTGTCCCAGCCTTCCCTTATCCCTTAGGATTATCCTTCCAGCTGTGGCATCTTTATCCGAATTGGTGTATCCTTTGCGTGATATCGTTGAAGTTATGCTCTTCAGGAGAGCTAGGGGCAGGAGCTGGTCCATGGACTTTCTTTGAGCTCTGTCTGGAGGGCGGAGCTGGGAGGTCACTGCTCCGTTTCTTGTAAGCCCTTTATACGAGGCTCAAGGGGGGAATAGCTCTTACTCCCCAGGTCCGTAGGCCCGGTAGTGCTGAGCTCTTTTAAGTACATTCTACTTATCAGGTACTCCCTTGTTCCTAAGCTCGAGGTTTGATCCTGAGGTTGGGAACATTGGAAGAGCTTAAATGGCGGTTACCGCTTTCTCTATTTTTCAGAAGGTTTTAAACACATGGGTCCTTTCGTGGGACAGGTGTCGAGGTTTCTTACTGCTTCGGTTTTAAGAGATGGATGACGAAGATTCAGGGGCCATTCTTGGGACCAGCGCTGATCTTTTAGCTTCTCCCTTTCTTTTGTTCTGCATTCGAATCTTCTCAAGGGATTTCATCGTGAGGTTTTCCTCATCGTTCTTCTTCGTCACCCGCTAGAGCTCTCCCCTTGTAGGTATGCTAGATCCTTCTTCCAGTACAGAAATTACTGACCCGAAGATGGTTATCCCTGGGGAGTTTATTTGTGCTAGATTGGTTGGTTTTTCGTGCATCAACTTGCACTCTCCTATTATAGACGATTTCGCGCCTTACTCTCTTGTTCTACAAAATAGGGTTTTTCATGACCTCTTCTACCTATCTGCTTCGTTATACCCAAAATTCATTGTTGGTACCTTAATGGCGGAGGGTTTTATTAATTTTTCGTTGATTCTTAATGCTGAAGAGTCGACCATTGAAGAGGAGGTTTCGATGCATCGTCGTGGTAGTATTAGGGTTTCGCCTTCGCCTGACATGAGTCAGTCTAGCCATGCCAGACATCTGCCGCCCCCTGTTTCTGTGTCGAGGGGCTCTCGTAGGATTCCCGCCTTCTCTGCTTTTAACATTCCCTACATAATTACTAATGAAGAGTTGGCTGCTCTTAGGGTTAGGTATTCCATTCCAGAATCTGTTTCCCTTAGGAAGCCCTCGGGGTTAGAACGAGCTTGTTCTTTTGTTGAAAACGGGACTTGCCTTTACGTTGGTTCGTTAGAACGGGGGTTGCGTTTGCCTTTACCCACCGTGGTGAGAGACATTCTGAGTTTTCTTGGGTTGGCGCCTAGCCAGATTGTTCCCAATTCTTGGCGCCTCTTGATAGGCTGTGCCGCGTTGTGGGGAGAGATGTTTGACGGGCAGGTTTCTGTAACCAAAGGGCCTTTCTTGAACCAGTTTTCTGTTAAGGAAGCCCCTGGAGGTTCTGGGTGGTTTTATTTTGCTAAGAGGCCTGGTGGAGGGGACCTAGTCACTGAGCTTCCTACTGTAAGTAAGAATTGAAAGGATAAATTCTTTTTTGTTGGCGGTGATGGTTGGGAGCTTCCTAATTGGGAGATTGGAACATATGCTCCTCGGATTCCCAGTAGATGGGGAATTCCTGTTACAAATTGTAAGCCACTGCTTTTTATGAATTATTGCTTCCATAGTTTGATCTATATAGTAACGATCGCTTTTGTTTTGGCAGCAAGAGTACCATTTCCTTTGAGCCCTTCTTTGAAGGCAGAGTTACAACAAGCCAGGAGCTACTCTGTTCATAATTGGAAGCTGCTTGTGACTTCGGAGTCATTGGCCGCATACTTGTTGGGCCCAGAGACCACTCGTAAGGCCTTAGCACTTTCTAGAGGTAGTTTCTTTTTTGGTTTATTTCCACACTTCTAGCTGATTTTCATATTGCTTTTATTTCTCTTCTTTTCAGAGGAAGAAAGTGAAATCAAGGAAATGGCATCAAAAATGGATAAAGCCCTTTTGGCCCAATTGAAAGCTGAGAGGTCCAAGCAGTTGCCTGGGGCCGTAGCTCCAAAAAGGAAGAGCTCTCGCCTTCAGAAAGCGCTGAATGTTGACAGTTTCTTGGATGCTGACCTTTTTATTGATTCTGCTCCTGACGTGGCAACGGAGCAGCCTATTGATGTTGATGTTGAGAAATCAAAAAGAAAAGCAAATGTTGTGGTCATAGATGGTGCTCCTTCGGCCAAGAAGTCGAGGATTTCCACTGGTGTTTCTGTCTTGGGTAACCATCAGGAAGCTCTCGATCGTGTTTCTGAGCTGCTCCATGCGACTGATGAGGAGTTGATGGGGGAGATGTCTTTACAGGCTGTTGGGGAGCAGATGTTGGTCGAACTAGCCATGGTATGTTCCCTTCTCCTGCCTTGTCATCTAATGATTTGTTGCTCTATTTTCTAACTCTTTCTTGTCAACGGCAGGCCACTGTTCGTGGTCGATATCTAACCTCTCAGAGCCACAGCTTGGGCAAGCAAGTGATCACTCTTACGGAGGCCAACTTAAAACTCACAAAACAGGGCGCTTCCATGACTGTGGAGCTTCAGAAGGCTACAACCGAGAGAGATGCTGCTTTGAAGCAAAAAAGAGAGCTAGAGGTGGAGAGGGATACTGCCGTGGCAGTTGCTCGGGGTTTGGAGCGAAAGATTTCTGAATGGGACGTGGAGATGGAGAAATACAGAGTTATGAGTCAGGGGATGCTTGAGAAGGTAAAGAATGCTCGAAGGGAAGCCATCGAACTCTTCTTGCAATCCCCAGAGTATCGTCAAGAGATAACCCAGCAGTACTTTGATGGGTTTGAAGCCATGAGGAACCGGGCGGCCATAGCCTTTCCAAATTTGGACTTTTCCAAGTTTGAAGTTGATGATGAAGAGGGGCCCTCTGGCCTTGACGTGGGACAACGGGAGGATGAGGAAGGTGATGATGCGGCATCCAAAGATACCTCCATTCCAAGCTCAGCAATTGTATCTCTTCTCCAGTCTCCGGAAAAAGTTTCTCTTCCTCTCGATTCGCCAATTTCATCAGTAACCCCTCCTGGCCCGTCATCTGGTGATGGGCAGGCTATTGATAGTCCTGTCTTAGGACTTTGAAACTCTAAACTTGTTTGGGTCTGTAACTAAATACTTCCAAATACTTTTCTTTTTGCTATGTTTCTTTTGAAGTGGCCATGGTTTGGCCTTAACTCTTGAAGTGGCCGTGGTTTGGCCTTTAACTCTTGACTTGCTGATCTTTTATGAGATCACTTTGGAGCCTAGCAAAGGCTGTTTTGGATGATAAGTGCTGATGTGATGAAAGAATACTTTCATCGTTATGGGAATTACATGTGATCTATTTGTGCTTTTGCAGATTTATGTTCCTGCTAGGCTGGGGATTTTGATGTTTTGGTGTTCAGATCCTTGCTATTTGTTACATAGATGTACTATGCTTTACTCCCCTAAGTGTGTTTGATGTTTGTATTCAAACAACGGAGACACTTATATTTTCTTCTCGTAGTTATTCATCGAATGATTTTTAAAGTGCATAGCTGTGATACGTCTGTGAGCTTGGAAATTATTCCTGAGCTCTTTAATTTGCATAGCTGTGCTATGTCTGTGAGCTTGGATATCATTCCTTAGCTCTTCTATTTGCATAGCTGTGCTACGTCTGTGAGCTTGAATCTTATTCCTTAGCTCTTTAATTTGCATAGCTGTGCTACGTCTGTGAGCTTGGATATCATTCCTTAGCTCTTCTATTTGCATAACTGTGCTACGTCTGTGAGCTTGGATAACATTCCTTAGCTCTTCTATTCGCATAGCTGTGCTACGTCTGTGAGCTTGGATATCATTCCTTAGCTCTTTTATTTGCATAGCTGTGCTACGTCTGTGAGCTTGGATCTCATTCCTTAGCTCTTCGTTTTGCATAGCTGTGCTACGTCTGTGAGCTTGGATCTCATTCCTTAGCTCTTTTATTTGCATAGCTGTGCTACGTCTGTGACTGTTCTTGGGGTTATAAATTCGCCTTTATTTGAAAGCAGTCGTTTCAAATGCCCGAACATTGATCCACAAGAAGCTCAGCAAACTCTTGAATAACTTCCCATTATTCTAAGCAATTTAAAGTGGCGGTTTTACCCACATCTTTGATTATGATCGTGCTAATTGGTTTAGCAAGCGGTTAATGAACCGTCTAGTTTGGCTATAAATTCCAGCGAGTTTCTGAAGTTTATTTCTCATCTTTCAATCACTTTTTATTTTGTGATGGCGAATGAAGAGCAAACCTTTGATTTGCGTCAAAAGTTGCAGAACTTGAAGACAGCCATTGATGGGCTGGCTTCAAAGATGGAAGCCATGGCAGAATCTATTTCTGTCATGGAGAAGACGATCCGCATGATACTGATAGCCAACTGGGACCAGTTGGAAGTTTTTCGAGGGCAGCCGGCACCCCCTGTTCCTTCCCCTCCAAAGGAGGGGGGTAGTGTGTAGGCTGCTATCTTTGTGGGTTCACCCACAAAGTTATTTATGTAAAAAGCTGTCCACATCCCTTAGGAAGTGGAATTATAAATAAAAATTTGAGTTTTATCTTTCTGTCTTCGCTTCTTTTTTCTAACCATGTGTTCAGGGAAAAAACAAACGATTGTCCCTCGTGGGGATTTTTATTGGCCTTACAGGCTTGCGAGTAAACCAAGTGGTCCTAACACATTCTGCTACTAAAGCTTTATTGAAAACTGGAAATCTCCTAAGAAACAGAAATGAAACTAAAAAGCAGACATAAACTTCCATTGTAAACACCTACTTGTAGTATTTCTTGAGATGCTCCACATTCCACGAGTTTGGTAGCTCTTTACCCCTTAGGGTTGCGAGTCGGTATGCACCAGCTTTGACATGGTGTATAACCTGATAGGGATCTTCCCAGTTTGGGCCTAGCTTGCCTACTTTCTTCCCGGTGGGATCTACTTTCCGTAGAACTAGATCACCAGCACGAAAGCTTCATGGCCTAACTTGTGCTTCATGGTACTTGACCATTCTTTGCTGGTAAACGGCTATTTTGGCCATTGTTGTTTCCCTTGTTTCTTCGAAGAGATCTAGCTCAGCCCTGAGATCCTCCTGGTTTTCTTGGTGATCAATGCTTGCAATCCTGTAATTGAGGAGTTCCACTTCAATGGGGACTACTGCTTCTGCCCCAAATGCAAGAGAGTATGCTGTTTCTCCGGTCGCAGTTCGGGGTGTTGTTTGATATGCCTATAGCACATTATAAAGCTCGTCTAGCCAAGTTCCTTTGGCCTCTCGTAGCCTTTTCTTAATCCCTTTTTTGATGGTTCGATTCGTGACCTCGACCTGCCCATTAGCTTTTGGATGAGCCTTAGAGGCAAAGTGCACATGTATTCCCTTAGAAATACAATATGCTTTAAACTGAGCGTTGTCAAATTGTTTCCCTCCATCCGTAACGATTACACGTGGCAACCCAAAACGGCTAATGATTAGTTTCCATAGGAAATCAATCGTAACCTCTGTTGTAATTGTGGCCAATGCCTTAGCTTGAAACCCACTTCGTAAAGTAGTCCACAGCTATTATAGCATACTGGACCTGGCCAGCAGCCATGGGAAGCGGGCCAATCAGGTCTAATCCCCATTGGGCGAATGGCCAAGGTCCTCTCATAGGGGTTAACACCGTTGGTGATCCATGAATGATATTTGCAAAGCGTTGACATTTTTCACATCTTTGTACCAAAGAGTTACAATCCTTCTGCATGCTGGGCCAGTAGTACCCTAACCTGAGGAGTTTGTAAGTTAACATGTGGCCACCTTGGTGATCCCCACATATTCCTTGGTGGACCTCTTCCATAGCTTGCATTGATTCCGTTGTGGTGAGACACCTTAGGTAGGGTAATGAGAAACTCCTTCTATACAGCACATCTCCCATCATTAAGTACTTCGCAGCTCTGATCTTGAGCTGTCTAGCTTTGATCTTGTCTTTTGGCAATGTCCCATTAGTTATGTAATCAACTATGGGACCAGTCCATGAGTCACTATAATTGATGGCCTGAACTTGTATATCCGAGGAGGCGATACTTGGCGACGCTAAATATCTCACAGGTGTATTCCGTGGAATAGCATCCTCTTTAGCCGTGGCTAGCTTTGCCAAATAATCTGCTTCACTGTTTTCCTTTCTTGGGATCCTAACAATATTGAAGCTTTGCAACTTCGCAATTTGAGCCTTTACTTTATCCGCATACTTTTGCATTACTTCTTTCTTGATGGTGTATTCTCCAAGGACTTTTTTTGGTTAAATCAGCTTGAAATAAAAAGAGGCTAAACGAATATACAGCCTACAAGGGGCATACCCCAGGAGGACAAAGGAAAACAAAAGAAAGAAAGAAAAGGTAAAAGAAAAGACCAAGAACCTATGCTAAACGGCTACATAGTTCTAGAGGTAATTGAACCACCTGTTTCCTACCCATCTGATAGAGGGATACAAAACAGATATTAAAGGATTACACATTGTGCAACCTTGCAACCTTACAGTATTTACGAACTGTGCGACAACCAACTGTGAATCACTTTTAGCCAGCACATGGCTAGCTCCTACAGCCCTGGCTAGTTCCAGTCCAACCACTAAGGCTTCGTATTCGGCCTCGTTGTTGGTCGTTTTGAACTCAAACCTAAGGACGTAGCTGAGGCGTTGCCCTTTCGGAGATGTTAAAATTAGGCCTGCTCCACTTGCATCCTTTGTTGTTGATCCGTCAACCTGAAGAACCCAAGGTGTGGCGTCTTCCTTGGGGAGCTCCTCCAGCTCAGGATCCGTGTATTCTGCAAGGAAATCTGCCAACACCTGTGCCTTAATGGCAATTCGAGGTTTATATTCTATATCAAATTCACCAAGCTCTATTGACCATTGAATTAGTCGGCCTGATGTTTCCAGGGAGTGGAGGATTCTCCGAAGCGGTTGGTCTGTTAGCACTTTGATTGGGTGAGCTTGGAAATATGGCTGTAGCTTTCTAGCTGCCATCACCATTGCAAAAGCTATCTTTTCAGCTCTGGGGTATCTTAATTCAGCTCCTTGTAGTGCTCTGCTGATATAATATACTGGGAGTTGAGTTCCCTGTTCCTCCCGGACCAAAACTGTGCTGACGGCATGAGGAGAAACAGCTAAGTACAGGAAAAGATTTTCTCCATCTTGTGTTCTACTCAGCAGTGGTGGTGATGCTAAATATTCCTTTAGTTGAGTAAAAGCTACCTCCTCCGTATTTGTCCATTCAAAGGCTTTTTTCAAAACCTTAAAGAACATTTGACACCTGTCAGTTGCTCGTGAGATGAATCTGCTCAAAGCTGCAACTCGTCCTGTGAGTTTTTGGATTTCTTTGATGTTCCGGGGCGAACGCATGGTGAGTATAGCTTGAATCTTTTCAGGGTTTGCTTCGATCCCTCTTTGGGACACCATGAAGCCTAAGAACTTCCCCGATGAGATTCCAAAAGCACATTTTGTCGAGTTGAGCTTCATTTGGCACTTTCTGAGAACCTGGAAGCTTTCTTCCAGATCAGCAACATGGTTATGCGCCTTAGCACTTTTAACAAGCATGTCGTCCATGTATACTTCTACGTTGCGCCCAATTTGTTGCTTGAACATTTTGTTGACCAACCTCTGGTATGTCGCTCTTGCATTCTTAAGACCGAAGGGCATTACTTTGTAGCAATATAATCCCCTATTGGTAATGAATGAGGGTTTTTCCTGATCTCCTCCATGCATCTGGATTTGATTGTATCCTAAAAATGCATCCATGAAGCTAAGGAGCTCATGTCCGGCACTAGAATCTACCAGGGAGTCAATCCTTGGCAGAGGGAAGCTGTCCTTTGGACATGCTTTATTGAGGTCGGTGAAATCTACGCACATTCTCCATTTGCCATTAGCTAACCAGTCAGGATAAAGAACTTCACGGATGGACTCTGCTTGAATAAGTTTATCCACTTCCTTTGCTACTGCCTCATTCCGTTCTGGGGCTAGGGCTCTTTTCTTTTGCTTAACAGGGCGTACAGTGGGATCAACGTTTAGCCTGTGAGATATGACCCGTGGGTCAATTCCAGGGATGTCTTCGTGGGACCACACAAAGACGTCTTTATTCTTTCTCAGGAATTGCATCAGCTCTGCTTTTGCAGCCGCGCTCAATCCTATTCCAATTCTTACTGTCTTTCCTGGTTGTCGTGGCTCCAAAGGCTCTTCCACAAGCTCTTCCACGGGTTCTCCATGTTGGAGCTTCTCCACGTCTCGAGTGTTGAGACTCTCTACATTCATGGTAATGTTAGCTCCTCGGAGTGAGGTAATGTAACATTTCCGTGCTGCTTTTTGATCGCCTCTGATACAGGTAACTCCATCAATGGTTGGGAATTTTATCATCAAATGGTAGGTGGAGATTATTGCCCCGATCTTGTTCAAAGTCGTCCTTCCCAGGATTGCATTATATGCAGAGGGGCAGTCGACTACTATGAAATCAATCATGCGTGTAATCTGATTCCTTTCTGCTCCCATGGTAATAGGTAGTGCTATCTGTCCAGCTAGGAAAACTGGCATACCTACAAATCCAACTAGTGGTGAAGCCATAGGCCTTAGCCTTTCTTGTCCAACCTGCAGCTGGTCATACGCATGCAGATAGAGTATATCAGCTAAGCTTCCACTGTCAATCAATACTCTTCATGTGAGGTAATTTGCTACGACAATGGTTATGACCAGAGGGTCATCATGGGGGATTAGGACTCCTTTGAGATCTTCTTCTGAGAAAATTATTGGTATCTCCTATTTTCTATGGATTTTGCTCGGACGGTCAACTGTGTTGACTTCCAAGTACTCCTCCGTTCGCAATTTTCTGAGATGAGCCATTCTTGCGTTGCTCGATTCTCCTCCTCTAGCAAATCCTCCATGGATGACCTTGATCTCTCCAATTGGACCTGAACGTGGTGTAGTACCGTCCCTACGTTCCTTGTTTGGATCTTCCTTTCTGGGTTGCTTCTGATGTTTCTTTGTTACGAAACGCTGAAGTCTCCCTCTTTGAATTAGATCCTCGATCTGCTGCTTTAAGTCGATGCAATCATCCATGTTGTGCCTGTGGTCTCGGTGAAACCTGCAGTATTTATCCTTAGCTCTTCTGCTAGGATCAGTTCTCAATTTTTCAGGCCACTTGAGGTCTGGATCATCTTGTAGATTGCTGAGAGTTTGCTCTGCCGTGGCTATGAGCGGGGTAAACTGCTTATATTTTCCTTGGGGAGGTCCTCTAGCTGCTCCTCGCTTTGGGGATGATCTTGAGTCCACCCTTTTGTTTTTGGGTTCTCCCCCCGTTTTGCGGGCAGTTTCTTTTCTTCTTTTGTCAGTTGGGAGGAATTCACCAATTTGTGTTGGTCCTGCTTGAGGGTCGAAACCATCATGTGTACGCCTTGCGTACACAGCTTCCTCTGTGTTCATATGCTTCTGAGCCCTGAGCATGAGCTCCACCATGGTCTTTGGTGGCTCTTAAGATACAAGGTACAGGAATTGCCCTAAATACAGCCCAGCAATATACACAGTAATGCTCACGTTGTCGTCAACTTCATCTATTTGGACCACCTCTTTATTAAACCTGGTTGTGTATTCTCTTAACGATTCCCATCTCCCTTGTTTTACCTTTAAGAGATGCGTTGCTGGCTTGCCGTAGCGTTGACCAGCAATGAAGTAACTTACAAAGCTTGTGCTAAGCTCTTTAAAGCTACATATACTTCCAGGTGGGAGCTTGTTGAACCACGCTCGAGCACTCCCCTTCAGTGTAACGGGGAATGCTCAACACATTACCTCGTCAGGCACTGCTTGTAAATGCATCAAGGATTTATACGTCTCAAGATGATCCAACGGGTCCGTGGAACCGTTGAATGTTTCCAGTTGGGGCATCTTAAACTTCCTTGGAAGAGGGCATCCCATAACTTCAGGTGTAAAAGGTGAATCCGTGTTTTGCACCAACTCCTCTACCGTGGCAGGGGTTTGTGCTTTTACGTGCTTCATTAATCCTTCGATCTGGTTTTGCATCTTGAGCATCATCCCCTGCCCATGAGATGACCTTTCTAGGGGTGGCCTACTATATTTTCTTTGGTTTTGGCTTTCCTTTTCACTGGAGTCGCCTTCTTCTATCTCCTCATAGTCTTCATGGCGACTGCTTTGCAGTCTTGGGATGCTCGACTCGGAGATTTGTTTTCGTAAGTTAACGTTTTCTTGCCTTACAATCTGTAACCCTTGGGTTAAAGTTTTTATCTGTTCTTGCATATCGGCGAACGCTTCTGGGGTCATCTGAATTCTTCCTGCTAGGTTTGCTGCAGCGGCCTTGGCCGCTTCCGCAGTTTTGGCGACCTTTTCGGCAATGGCAGCGGCCTTGGCGACTTTTGCAGCCCTAGCCACCTCGGCTGCTTTGGCGGTTTTGGTAGCAGCGGCAGTCTTTGCGGCGTCGTGGATACCTGTTCGTTCGGGATCTGAAGCCATTGTTGTTTTGCTTGATCGGGTTTCCACCATACAAAGTCGTTCACCGTAAGGAAAAGACGTTTCCCACAGACGGTGCCAGCTGATGAAGCAACTTTGATGACAGCACTGACCTGAGCCTACAAAACAAAGCTAATAACCTGAGTCACCGGTATGGTGGCGTGCCGACCACCCTCCGATGCCTAAGTCAGTAAAATACTTGTTATGAAAGAGTAGGGAGTTTCTCTGCTAGAGTTGTGTACCTTATATTGGCATTCTACCGTTGTATTTATAGGCGTTCCCATCAGAGTTTGAGACCTTGTAGGACTATACCTCGTAGGTTCCGGATCTCTTCTCTGTGGAGTGTGGAGTCCCGCCTTAGCTAGGAGCCCATGGCATTCCTGCCAGGGCTAGGAATTCCATCTTCAATTATAGTTGTGTATATCTCTGGGGATTTAGGCTTATCCCAGCCTTCCCTTATCCCTTAGGATTATCCTTCCAGCTGTGGCATCTATATCCGAATTGGTGTATCCTTTGCGTGATATCGTTGAAGTTATGCTCTTCAGGAGAGCTAAGGGCCGGAGCTGGTCCTTGGACTTTCTTTGAGCTCCGTCTGAAGGGCGGAGCTGGGAGGTCACTGCTCCGTTTCTTGTAAGCCCTTTATACGAGGCTCAAGGGGGGAATAGCTCTTACTCCCTGGGTCCGTAGGCCCGATAGTGCTGAGCTCTTTTAAGTATATTCTACTTATCACTCTACTACTTAATTTTGCTATGAAAAATTCAAAGCACACTACAACAAATATGACAATTCATAGTGTTAATCAATAGCATTTTTTCAAGAAAGCTATCTATTCCCTAGGAAAACGACTTCCTATGAAATTCATAGAGAGTTCATGTGTTCATCTAATTCCAGATTTTGGCTGCTATGTATTAGATCAATTTTAGTTGGCAGCCCTTTATGTTTTGTTCACTGTAGCCATTTGGCGTACAAGTCTATATCCGTCTGTTTTCCATCCCTCTTCAAAGATGGATCGAAAACAGCGTTCTTCATTTACTTGATGTAGCCATTTGGCTTAGGAAATTTTTTGGTTTTGTTTTTTTTCTCTTTTCCTTTGTTTTTCCTCCTGGGGTATGCCCCTTGTAGGCTGTATATTCGTTTAGCCCCTTTTTATTTTCAAGCTGTTTTACCCAAAAAAAAAAAAACGACTTCCTATTTGTTATTCTGCTATCTTTTCTTCGAAAAATTGCCCGCCTACTTTTTCGCTAATATTTTGAATGAATCACGTTCACATCAACCTCCATCTCTCTCTCTCTCTCTCTCTCTCTCTCTCTCTCTCTC
>BPLS01000163.1:190952-277005 GCA_019656275.1 Rhododendron kiyosumense
CACACACACTAAATAGCTCGATTTTTGGCTTAATCCTGTGATTCTTGTAATTGTAATTGGTTCACAACATCTTGAGACTGAGTTGTTTTATGGAGATCCCTATGAACATTGAACCCTCATCCCAACATCCCTCCAAACAACCAGTCACCTAGGTTAAAGCAAAGAACGGGAAGTAGACTAGGATGCAAAATAGGACTAGGTGACAAATATGTGGTATGATCATGCAAAGAATGCCTTGTATCCTTTCCTAAGTGCGCATTGGATTCCAAAATGATTGAAAATCGACATTTAAACACAAGTAGAGATGAACATGCAATTATTTACCTAACTACAAGCATTTTTATTGGAAAGATGGGGATATGGGCCAAAACTTGCTCGAAAACTTAACTTAAAACCTAAACTGTTCAATTTTTAACTAAGCATGTGAATTGAGAAGCACAAAAATTCTTAGGATTACTATGAACTCTTGCCAACTAACAATTATTGAGCATGCAACAAGTCATGAACGAAAACTAAAAACTATGACAAAAGAAAGAATTGCAAGTAAAAGCTTTATTTATTTTTAAAATTTTTGATTTTCTCATTTCTTTGGTTTTTCAATTTTTCATTGTTTTTTAAATTTTCAAATTTTTGCAAAATCAAACAAATAGCGCATAACATATAACTAACCCCTCCCCCCAACGTAAAGCGATGCTATGCCCTCATAGCATTAAGAACAAGAGCGAAGAGAGGAAAGTGAGCGAATGTACTGTACAAGGGGAATGTCAACCCCTAAATACCTCGACCAAGTTGGAGGATTTCATGTCAATGTTTTGCTCCAACCAGATTAGATGCTTATAGGTTTTACTCCTTCGGTTCTGCCAACTCGAAACCACAGCTAGTCATACTGGGCCATATCTAAAGCTTTATCAGACTAACAACCGCGGCCCGTAGCTGCACCCATGCTTAGGGCTCTTGAACGCCTCACTCACTCCGGCTTTAGACCCAAACTATCAAGGCTAGTGTGGTAGCACATAAACCCTGCAAGACTTAAGAGAAAGACTTTCCACAAAACATTTGATATTAGAAACACCGGCCCGTGTTATCTGGTTTCAAATCAAACAAAAATGAAAAGACAGAAAGAAAAACACAATGAAAACTTAAAAACATGCAAAACAGATAAATGAACACCACTCGATCTTCACGCGATCACACAAGTCATACTTTTCTTCCCATTTCTTATCGGTGGGGTAAGAAATAGGTGGCTATACTAGACCATCGAAAATTTGTTATGCTAGCACCCGTAATAAAATCTATCGCTCGACCTCGCCAAACAATCAAGTTCAGCGTCCCCTGCGATCATAACAAAGTAAGATATGATACAGCCTAGCGTGCACTCCAAGAAATATCAAACCTCACCCATAGACCTAAGCTGCCACCGATAGGGGCAATCTCGGAGAGCATGGATCGTTAACTATAGACTATTACAAAGAAGAACTAATGAAAGCCCTTTTTACACTAACACATTGGTGAAATCTTTTGCATGTGAGGTATTTCCAAGATTTTATTCAAAGCAAGAAAAACGTAACGAAAATAACAAAACAAAGTCACAGCTAGACTCCGCCAAACAATGCAGTCCAACGTCCCCTAAGATCGTAACCAGGCAAGCAACAAGGTAGAGCCAAGTGCGTTAGCACGAAAATATCAAGGCCGAACCTAAGGATCTATACCGCCCCCGTTGGGGCTAATCTGGAAGACGTGAGTGTTTTACTGTGAATTACTCCTATCAGAAAAGCTAATTAAAGCCCTGTCACTGATATTAAATATTTTGCCCTTCGAACCGGAGCTGGGCACACGATCCTTCTTTTAGTAGCGGCGTGTGGAGCTTACATATACCCAAGTCAATGGTGGGCACCCCCAACCCGGGGGCCAGGTCCAACAAATAGTTAAGTTCAGCGGTTACGCTTTCGCTCCCCTTGCAATATAGTCAAAACAACCAAAACCAACGGATCAACCATGTAAACTGGATCGATCAACTCCTCGTCCGGTTCTCCAACCTCAAAAATTCCAAGAAACGGCTTAAGCTTTTGACCATTCACTTTAAAAGACTTTACCATTAATTGGATTTAAAACATCAACATCACTATGAGGATAAACATGTTCAACAACATACGGGCCAGCCCAACGAGAATGTAATTTACCGGAAAACAAATGAAGCTTAGAATTGTATAAGAGTACCTTTTGTCCAACCTCCAAATTTTTCAGGTGAATTTGCTTGTCGTGGTAGGCCTTTACTTTTGCTTTGTATATGGCGGTATTGTCATAAGCATCTCTTCAAATCTCTTCAAGCTCGTTGAGTTGGAGCCTTCTATGTGCTCCAGCGGTCGGTAAACAATAATTCAGAGCCTTGATTGCCCAATATGCCTTGTGAATAGCTCGACCGGCAAATGACATGCTTTCCCAAAAACTAAACGATACGGCGAAGCTCCCAAGATAGTCTTGTATGTTGTACGATAAGCCCACAGTGCATCATTCAAACGAACGCTCCAATCTTTACGGTTCGGATTTACGGTCTTTTTCAAGATATGCTTGATTTCCCTATTTGCCAACTCTGCCTGCCCATTCATTTGCGGATGATAAGTGGTGGAGACCTTGTGAGTGATACCATACTTCTTCATCAAGGCTTCAGAGATGCGATTATGAAAGTGAGTGCCTTGGTCGCTTATGATTGCTCTCGGCATCCCAAAACGTGAAAGGATGTTGTCCTTGAGGAACTCCACAACTACCTTGGCATCATTGGTACGTGTTGCAATTGTTTCAACCCATTTCGATACATAATCAACTGCCAACAGGATGTACATATTTCCAAAAGAAACAAGGAACGGTCTCGTGAAGTCAATGCCCCAACAATCAAAAATCTCAACCACTAGTATGTCTGTTAGTGGCATTTCATTCTTCCGAGTCACATTTCCAAGCTTTTGACAACGTTAACAAGCGACGCAAAATTGATAAGCATCCTTGTGCAAAATTGGCCAATAAAATCCACATTTTAGCACCTTGGCGAAAGTTTTCTTAGACGAGAAGTGGCCTCCACAAGCTTCTGAATGGCAAAACTCGAGAATTTTCCGTTGATTCGAATTGGGGACGCAACGGCGCACTATTTGATCTTGGCAATACTTGAAAAGATAAGGGTCATCATAAGAGAACATCCGTACTTCATGAAGGAAACGACGACGTTCTTGAGGAGACCAATGCAGTGGTAAGAGACCCGTAGCCAAATAATTCACAATGTCAGCAAACCATGGGGTACTTGAAACGGCCAACAACTATTCATTCGGGATCGTGTCCACGATAGGAAGACTCGGAGTAGGATCCTCAAACTGTAACCTCAATAAGTGGTCAACTACCACATTTTCAACACCTTTCTTATCCTTGATGGTCAAATTGAATTCTTGGAGGAGGAGAATCCATCTTATCAATCGGGTTTTGGCATTTGCTTGGTAAGTAGGTACTTGAGAGCGGAGTGGTCCGTGTACACAACGATAGGAGCACCACCAATTAGGTAAGACCGGAATTTATCAAGAGCAAACACCACCGCAAGTAACTCTTTCTCCGTGGTAGTGTAATTCACTTTAGCTTCATTCAAGGTTTTGCTCGCATAATGAATCACATAGGGATGCTTGTCCTTCCTTTATCCCAAAATAGCTCCCACGGCGTAATCGCTTGCATCACACATAAGCTTAAAAAGTAAGCTCCAATCCGGCGGTGGCACAATAGGAGGAGTGGTAAGACTAGCCTTTAACTTGACGAATGCCTGCTCACATGCGGGAGTCCACTCAAAAGGTACGGCTTTTGTGAGAAGTTGGCATAGGGGTTGTTGAGAAATAGCACTAAAGTCCTTGATGAATCGGCGATAGAATCAGGCATGCCCGAGAAACGAACGGATGTCTTTCACACACTTTGGAGTCTGGAGATTGGAAATGAGATCGATCTTTGCCTTGTCTACCGCGATACCATCTGATGATATAATATGACCCAAAACAATCCTTTGAGTGACCATGAAGTGACACTTTTCCCAATTCAGCACCAAATTCTTCTCTTCACGTCTTGTCAAAACTTTCTCTAAGTTGGCCAAGCATGACTCGAACGAGTAGCCAAACGCAGAAAAGTCATCCATGAAAATTTCTACTATCTTCTCAACCATATCACTAAAAATTCCCATCATGCATCTTGAGAAAGTCCCCGGAGCGTTGGATAACTCAAACGGCATCCGACGATAAGCAAAAGTTCCAAAAGGGCAAGTGAATGTCGTCTTCTCTTGGTCTTCTAGAGCGATTTCAATCTAATTATACCCGGAATACCCATCCAAGAAACAATAAAATGCATGCCCTGCATTTTCTGGTGCTTGCGTTGAGTTTTCGATAGTTGATACATACCAGCCATCCAATTTGAACACGTGTTGGAACAAGCTCGTTCTCCTCGTTACATACAACGGTGACCTCGAATTTCTTCAGTACAACCTGGATTGGGTTCACCCATTTACTATCAGCAATAGGATAAATGATCCCCACATCGAACAACTTCAAGACTTCTGCGCGGACCACATCCTTCATCATAGGATTCAAACGACATTGAGGTTGGCGAGATGGCTTGGCATTATCCTCCAAAGCTATATGGTGTGAACAGAGAGTAACGTCAATTCCTTTAATATCCGCAATAGTCCACCCGATAGCCTTCTTATGCCCTCTTAACATGTTGATTAACTTCGTCTCTTGGAGATTCCCAAGAGAAGAAGATATAACCACAGGACAGGTCTCGTTATCTCCAAGGAAAACATATTTCAACGTGTCCGGTAAAGGTTTCAACTCCAATTTCGGTGGCTCAACGTTGGATGGCGGAACTTTCTTCTCTATTGGGGGAAGCTCTTCAAATTCTTCAAACTTTGGAACCCAAGAATTCATAGCACACACTTCATCCTCCTCATTGAGCAGCGAAAATAAATAGTTCACTTCAGAAGACTCGAGAAATTTGGCATCTTCGACTGTAAGAGGGACTTCCAAAGGATCGCTATAGTGCAACTCTTCCACATGTTCTTCCACAAGAGTATCAATAAGGCTCACTTCATTCACATTCTCGTCGTCCCCCATCTGACTGCTCAAGTTAAATATGTTGACTTCCATCTTCATATTACCGAAAGTCATATTTAAGAGTCCATTTCGACAATTGATGACCGCATCTGCTGTTGCTAAAATGGGTGTCCCAAGAATCACCAAAGTAGAGGTAGCTAACGAGTCAATTGGATTTGTGTTAAGAATTACAGAATCCGCTGGGTAAACAAACTGTCTAACGTGTACCAAAACATCTTCTACTACCCCTCTTGGTGTACGAACACTCCAATCGGCTAACTGTAGTGTAACACGAGTAGGCCTTGTCTCCCCCAAACCAAGTTCTTGATAAGCAGAGTATGGAAGTAAATTAACACTGGCCCCAAGATCAAGCAAGGCTTGTTCGATACGCTTCCCTCCAATGGTGACCGCGATGGTAGGGCTCCCCGGATCCTTATACTTCGGAGCGATATTTGTCTGGATGATAGAACTCACTTGCTCAGTAAGGAATATCTTCTTTTGAACGTTAAGCTTCCGCTTCTGAGTGCATAGATCTTTAAAAAACTTGGCATATGATGGAATCTGCTTGATTGCATCCATAAGAGGGATGTTAATCTTCACTTGATTGAATAACTCTTGTAATTCTGCATTCAAATTTGGTTTCACCAAAGCCTTCAAACGGTTGGAGTATGGTGCCAGTGTTTGAATAACTTGAGGATCCGGTGCACTTTCTTCCTTCTCCTTTCCCTTATCATTTTCCTCTGAAACCTCCTTGCTTGCCTCCTTGGGAGATTCCCCAAGGGTTGATGTTGGAATTGAACGATCGATAGGAGAAGCCAACAAGGGAGTCTTTAGAGGCATCACCACTTGGTTATCCACCACCTTTCCACTTTGAAAAGAAATAATAACCTTTGCTTGCTCGGGGAAAGTCATCGAAGAGCTAGCACAGTGCAGACCTTAAGAAGACGGATTAGATGTCGATTGTGGATTAGGTTGAGGTTGTGTTGGAAACTTCCCTTTCTCTTGTTGTAGCATGCCCACATTAGTTGTCAACTTCCTCAACTGATTTCTGATATCATGCATCATCTGAGTTTGTTGTTCGTTGATAACAATTTGACTTTGCAAGAAAGCACTGAATTGATCTTCCCAAGAACGCTTTGGTGGTTGTTAAAATTGGTTCGCGTGTGGAAACGGACCGGGTTGAGCAAAACCTGGTGGTCCTTGAGCTTGAGAGAAACGGAAAGCATTTTGAGGTTGCTTCCAAGGCAATTGAGGAGCAAGAGGTGGAGCTTGAGAAGAACCCACATCATTTGGTTGACTCCAATGGAAAGCTAGATGTTGATGAGTCCCCGAATTCTTAAGATTGAGAATAAGGGTCGAAGCGTTGCACGGCATGTACTTCCTCCGGAGCGATTCCATTAATCACATTCTTAAGAGCAGGAATATTGGGACAAGCTTTGGTAGAGTGGCCCACCATCTCGCATATAAAACATACTTCCTCCATTTGGCGTATTGCTTTCACTTCTTGAGATTGAGCACTTTTCAATACCAACTTATCAAGCTTCTGAGCAATTTCCTCCAAGCGAGTTTCAAAAACACTTTGCCCAGAGATAGAGAATTTTCTCAAACCGGTAGGACCTTGATTGAACATTGATCTCTCCCCTGGATCCGTAAACTGCCAAGCTTGAGTTTTCTCAGCCAAAGACTCGTAGTAATCCCACGCATCCTCAGGTGTTTTCCCCATAAAGTCACCTCCACCCAAAGTGTCGAGAAGCTTTTTACTTTCTTGAGAACACCACATGTACAAATAGTTGACTTGAAGATACAACGGAAAGTTGTGATGAGGAACCGCTATAAGTAAGTCCTTATACCTTTCCCAATACTTGGGAAAAGTCTCTTCCTCCCTTTGTTTAAAATTTTGAATCGGATCCATCAGCAACTTGGTTCGACTGGCCAGGAAAAACTTTGTTGTAAAGGCACTTTGAACATTCGCTCAAGTACGTAGTGACTGAGGCTTCAATGAATTGAACCATTGTTTCGCCTTATCCTTCAAAGTGAATGGAAACAGTTTGAGGTGAGCATGATCAAGTTGATTCTGGGCAAGTACCAAGGAATGCAAAATAGACTCAAACTCACGGATATGAGAATACGGATCCTCCAACTCTCGGCCATGAAATTCTAGAATTACCCGAAGATACTCAGCTTTGAATTCAAAGACAACCCTAGCAGCTGGAGTCGGAATAACTATAGGCGATATTTGAGGACCCCTTTCTGGATTAAGATATTCGCGCAAAGTACGAACAACAGCTTCTTCGGCCATTTGGCCTTTGCTTTTGCGATTTAATTTGCAAGGCAGAGAATGCACAGGGTATGCCCAAGTGATGCTCCAAAGTTTAGGCAGAGAAGAAGAATGATGAAGCCGATTGAAAATTGGGCTTTGGAACACAGGTAGACACATAACAAATACTAACTAACTACCAACAAACTAATAGACTGGAGGGGCAATGCAGCCACCACATCTCAACAAACAGAATATGCAAGGGGTTATGCTCTACCACCTCGGCTAAGCAAAGCAATCAAATTAAACTAACTAAACTAACTAACTATAAACTCAATATTTAGCTTGGCTTCATTACACCTCCAGTTTGGTACAACCAGGTTAGAGGTATCTACCAAACTAAATATGAGTTACTAACACATAAACTACTAAACTACCACTACTAGACGAAAACGGGATACTTACAGTGGTTTGTCGAATTTCCAAGAAAGCCATAATAAGAAATCCTCGGCAACGGCACCAAAAATGTTTCGTTCGTCCAATATAATGGAATAATACCCCAAGCATAGGGCTTAATAAGTCGGTTGAAGCATAATAATCTGAAAGACCGGGATAGTACCCACGGGAATAATTACTACGGCTTTGCTGGATTTGTAGATGTAAGCATGGATTTTTGGCCTTTAGGCAGCCAACTTTGGTTTACTTAATGTGGTGGAAATTAAAAAGGCTAAATTAACACGGGAGTAAACTAGGATAAAAAGAAGGTCTAGGAATTATTAACACTTACAACTCGAGTTCAATCACACTTTTCACCCAATTACACGATTCATGATACTCAATTATGGTTCCTAAACCGGGAGATAAAATGGTTCGATTACAAAGCTAGCTCTAGAATTTATTTAGCAAAGACCTCGTGCGACAGACCTCCATGCATCATGTGTGGTAAGTAGGCGATTCTCTTACCTACACATGATTAAGGAGGTTAGCACCTTAGCAATTTGACAAACAAACCCGAACTAGACATCGATTTTCGAACCAAAGATTAAAACTTTATTGGTGAAAAATGCAATGTTTACTCGAGTCATGAGGTGCTAATCACCCCATGACCTAACCTTGGAAAACTACTCAAACATATCTATGAAGATAAGAGCAAGCAAAAATCTACTTAACATATTTGAAATAACAACACTTGAAGAAAATTAGATTAAACGATAGATTGAAAGAGTAACTACAACTTTAATGAAGACTACAATAGCAAAAACTAATTACTTAAAGCAAAAAATAAAGATTTAAAGCTTGAAAATGAAGAACAATTCAAAAAGTAAGTAAATCTAGGCTAGATCTAAAATCATGCAATTACATAGTTGTTTGTACAAAATGACATCACGCCTCTTATACTCCAAGATACGCGCACGGAATATTCCAAGAGATGCTTAAAAAAAAATGCCCTCTGAAACTCTCGGCATCGATTGCGAAGGCCTTAAGTTGCTGATGATGACCTCGGTACCGATTGGATGTTTAATCTTCCATCGATGCCGAACCTGTTAACTCTGCCTTGAAAGGCCTTCGATACCGATGGGAGAGATTTGGTTCTATTGATGTTGACGGTGTCATCTTGAACCCTGAACCAACTCAGTACCGATTGAACTTGGAACTCTCTATCGATGCCGACAATGTTAAGTTCAACACTTGGTTCTTGCCCTCCGAAGCCCTCTGCCTTGACCATGCCTTCCCTTGGCGAGCCGTCGGGTCGTCTACGTCTCGTAACATGCCTTAGACCTTAAAACTCCTGTTATTAGAGAAATTCCAACAAAACAAAGCTAAACTACCTTACGAGTAAAAGTAATTAAAATTAACTAAATTAACGATTAAATCAACTGAAACTAGATAACTAACGCACCCTGCATTGCATTATCAGGTGCTTATCATGGACCGGTCTGTAAGCTTTTTTCAAATCAAACAACGTAGCAAGCGTTTCAAGTTAGGTTCCTTGGGTGGTGGACCTTTAAACCCAAGTGGTGACTGTGAATTGAGCCTTTTTTTTTTTTTTTGGGTAAATTAGTTGAAATTAAAAGAGGTTAACCAAATGTACAGCCTACAAGGGACATACCCCAGGAGGAAAAGAAAAGGATAAAAAAAAGAAGATTGAAAAAAAAGTGATAACCCATGCACAACCCGCATGGAGAGTAGGGTAGAATAATTAACATAACAAAAGTGCCATGTGTGATGAGATCATATCCCCGTTGCACTATCCATCTAAGCGGAAGGATAGTACAACGGGGTATGATATGAAGTGATACTATTAGTAATAACATGAAATTGAAATTGAACTACTACTATCTGGCACATCCCGCCAGATTGGGAAATCAAATAAATAGAAATGGCCAGAGATGACCAAATGATAACCAACACTGAGGATTAGCAGCAACATAGCAATACAGCATCAAGGGAAGCTGAATAGCTACTACAAAAAAACATGGCACCAAGAGAGGCTCGAACCAGAGATGTTGGCATCCGACAGGGGGGCCCACCCTGCACACCACACCCATTCCATCCGGCCTAAAACTCCTTCATCCAAACCAAAACCGAACTTTGCATATACAAAACCCTAGAACTCTCCAAAGTAAGACACCACCCACAGGGTAAGATTACTTGCATCTAATCCTCTTATACTGTCTATGTGTTACTACTTTTCCTATCGCATGCATTGTACAAACATAAATGCTGTTTTGTGTAGGAGCATTTTTAGGGTGGCTTATAGGTTGTCTTTCTTTTGAGTCTGTCTTATGATTACGACGATGCTGCAATGACCCGATGAGGAGTCTTGCATCTTGACGGTGCACGTTATTGAATTTCAAAATTCCTTGGATCAACGAGACTTTGGAAAATCAAGACTTTCTAAGTCCTTGTCTAAATGCCCAATCGAGGTTTCAAACAAAAAACAAGGAACACGGAGAGAATGCCATGATACTTACACCACTCAGGTTAAGTGCTAAACACATACTCCGCTTAGGCTAACTAGCGTTGTGTCGCCTACGCCGCCTCAGTTCCGGTATCATGTCATCTACCCTAAGTTGTTCCGACTCCAAAGATGAAACTTCGATAACAGAATAGTCAAAGGCTTAGACTATTTTGACATCTTTTAATGTCAGTCAATCTAAACAAGGATACACTGTCAAAAGAAATCTGAGGATTCCATTAGCGTCTGAAATTTGTGAGACAGTCTCGTCTCTAGTTGTAGAGTCTAGGTTTGCACTGACGACGACGATGAGTGCATTGTACTTTATTCTTTAGATAAAATTGTTGTAGGACCACTATTGAACCTTCTTTTGCTTTGTTGATAGTTTTGAATCATTGCATCAAGGAGGAAAGCTACAAAGCAAAGGGGCAAACCCACTTGGGAATGTCTTCAGAATTCGGTTCAAAGACTTGTCAACCTAGAATCCCCGTTAGCTACATAACGAAGGCTTCTACAGGTTCATTATTGGCCGCCCTACAGTCAGGTTCACCGTCGATTTTTTCAAGAAGCAACACCACCGACTTCCCCATTTTCAACATCTTCATCAAGTTCCCCTGGAAAACCTATGATGGCAGACCAATCGCTCAGTCTTGAAGCCATGCTCACGAATCTTCAAAATAGTCTCACTGTTATGCAGAAAAGGGCTACCCAGACTGATGCTACCATCGCCTGTTTGAATGATGTGATCACTACTCGACTTCTGCCAGCACCCGAAAAGGAATGTGTAAACTTCTTTTTTTTGGGTAAATTAGCTTGAAATAGAAAAAAGAACAATCGAATGTACACCCTATAAGGGGCATACCCCAAGAGGAAAAAGAAAAGAAAAGAAAGAAAGAAAAGAAAAGAAAAGTGGAGATGCCTGTGCCAAGTGGCTACATAAAGCTAGAGGAAAATAGAAATGACCTATCCATGGGTTTCTAATCCATCTACAAGATGGAGGAGAAAGCTAAGGGTAAAAGAGGTCAAGAAGGACTGAAACTAATAGGCTAAAGGCCTATACTAAATTAACTTCCTATGAACCAACGAGAAAATTACACAAGAACGCATGAAACTTCCACATGAAAACCTGGAATTGGACGAATTTCCATCCACTTGTTGCATCTTGAAAGAGCAGCCCCAATAGCCACCTTCTTGACATATTGCAATGAGGTAACAGCAAAAATAACTGTAGAATGGTAGCTGTAACTACAAAACGGCATCAACTGTAGTTGCAACAGTAGCAGAAGTAACTGGCAGCAATAGGTTTGCCAGAAAACAGTGAGGACAGCAGCAGAATAGCTACAAAAGCAGCATTATCTACAAAACAGTAGCTACCGTAGGTGCAACAGCAGTAGCAGTAACTGGCAGCAATTGATCAATCCTGGAGCTGCTCCTCACGGAATAGCAGTAGAATGTAACAGCAGAAAAGCAGAACAGCAGAACTTCCAAAAATGATGATTAGAGCATTGCTACATAAACAGAATATAGCAAAAACAGTAGCAAAACACTGCAGCCTGGATGCAGCCTCTAGATCTCTTAAATTACACAGATAACTCAGGATTTTTGATGATGCTACATGATACTATCACAACTAGGGGTGAGCATGGTCCGGTTTGGTTCGGTTTTATAGTAAACCAAGAACCAAACCAATACCTACGGATTATAAATTTTGAGAACCAAACCAATCCATAAAACGCATAGAACCAAACCAATCCAATCCATTAGACTACGGTTCGGTTTCGGTTTTAACCACGGTTTGCTTTGAACTAAGCTATCATCTCCAAAAAAATATTTGAAGTACTTAAAATTACGAAGATAAATTAAAAAAAACTTATATTAAAATCAATTTCATTCCGCAGTTGACATCTAACAAGAAAAGAAAAAAGTTAGGTTTAAATAAAATATTGTTAATCTGGAAAAAAAATAACAACACAAAAAATCAAAACAAGAACAGGATTTGTTTTCCCTTACATTCACGGAAGCCATGCAGATTGCAGAGATGCCTATGGGTAGAGAAGATAGATGGCTTATTGTGGCTAGGTAAGAGATGGATACTACGTTAGTACATTAGGTTTATATAGTATAGGGATAGGTTTTCTTATATCGAAAGTTAGGGTAATTAGTCTTGGTAATGGTAGTAGAGGAATTATAGGAATAGGAATTGAAAAACTAAATATTGGTGGATTTAATAGGATCAATAAATTAGGAAAGTAGGCTCCCATATTTATTTGGTGAATCATAATTAAAATATATATAACTATATATATATATATATATTATACGGTTCGGATCGGTTTGGAACCATAACCGTGAACATAAATCCACAAACCAAACCATGTAATGCGGTTTCTAATTTTTTTAAACCATGTAATGCGGAATTAGACATAGTAGCAGAAACACAGCAGCAGAAAGAGATTGACTTCCCTCTTTTGCATACAAAAACAGTAGAAAAAGAGAATAGTATAACTTAAAAGCCTTGTCCATTAAACCAAAACACTGCTGATGGACCAATAAGGAGACCAATATCATAATTCCAACTAAGAAGCACGAAGGGTGCAACCATATCTGCTCACTTGCTACTCCCTCGAAGCCTAAAACTCCACCAACTAGAAACAAAGGGGAACTACAACTCCCTCCACTCTCCCTCACAAAATGTCTCCCACTAGATATTACCTCCTCTCATAAGAAGGAAGGGGCTCAAGCACACAGCGTACAAGAACACACATATACTGGCACACTCAACCAAGAGCAGAAGGTAGAAAAGCTTGTATTTGAGATAGAAGTACTATCAGTATGACACCAATGACCTGCCAAGCAAAACGCATATGGTAGATAGAATTTGGAAAACAAATGTAACACAAGTGAATAAGACACATGCAACTCAACTCACAATCACACATGCACCATATATGATTATTCAAAATTTATTCCCCATTCCCTAATAAATCTAGTATCATGTGAGCCTTTGGGCAATGATAGTAGCCTACCCTTAAGCATGTTATAGATTTTGTGAACTACTACTTCCCAAGTGCTAGTTGAAGTATGAAACTTCCTCATATTTCGCTCAATCCACAGATGATACACTGTAACAAGGAATATCAATCTAATGACAACATTCTTAAGAGATTTTCCCCTAAAAGTGGAGAAGTGAGTAATCCAGGCTGCCCAAGACCTGTAAGACCACCTCTCTTCTATTTTTGCTAAAATAGCATTCCAAACTTGAATGGAGAAAACACAATTAAAGAACAAGATCGTGTGCCTGTTCCAAACCCAAATCTTATGGGTGGTGGACCTGTTCAAAACCCCAAAATGGCTGCTCTCATGGCCAAGCTGGAGGAGACTGTCTCGAAGTCTGAGAAGATCAGTGCGGGAGGAATAGACTTGGATCGACTCTGCTTGGATCCTAATGCAAGGCACTCCGAGAGGTTCAGAAAGCCCGGCTTTGTCAAATTCGATGGGAGTGGTGATCTGAAGACTCATCTATTGGGTTATCATGCTACCATGAAGCTGCTAGGAGTGGAAACTGAGGCCATGTCTCAACTTATCCCTCAAACTCTCTCTGGACCTGCCTTCTGTCGCTTGACATCTCCAAAAGAAGGAGTAGAGAAGACATAGGGGCTACCTTTGTCTCGCAGTACAGTTACAACTTGCAACTCAAGATGACCACTCGACAGTTAGAGTCCACTAAGATGGACACCAAGGAGTCCTTTGCGGATTTTGTTAAGAGGTGGAGAGCCAAAGTCGCTCTAATGACTGAGCGCCTGAGCGAGAGGGATCAACTCCGCATAATCTCCCGCAATCTTCAACCTGACTTCGCCAAGCACCTTGTTCTTGTTCAAGCATCTGCCAACTTTGAGACATTTTTTGAATCTGGCCTACCCATCGAGGATGCACTGTAAAGTGGAATTCTGCCAAGGGGGAGTCCTCTTCCTCTCCTCAAAAAGCTTAGCCGTGGGCTTACTCTGGAAATAGTGGGATGTTGTTTGGTGATAGCAATTACGCTAATGCGGCTACAAGTGGGGACGACGCTACTGCTTCCCCCAACCGTACCGCCAACGTCAATCAAGTTCAAAACACTCAAAGCTTCTAGTCCCAAACCGAACCTCAAAGTTTTCCTATCTTCGAGGCATCTCTGTCCGCGGTGATGGAGAAACTTGTCAAATCTGGGCATCTCAAACCTTTGACCCTAACTCCCCTACCCAAAGTCCTACCTGCCAGTTACAATCCTAACCTCTTCTGTGCCTTCCACCAAATGCCTGGCCATCTCACTGACGCATGCTATCCTCTTCGACATGAGATTCAAGATATCATTGATAATGGCACTCTTCAAACTCCACCCTCATTAAAGCCCAATGTCATCACCAACTCCATGCCTCAACACAATTCCAACCCCCATGTTAGACAAATATCGCTTACCTCTGCTCAAATCAACCCGAACTCCACCATATTCAATCCTAGCCACTATAGCATCCTAGAAAATCAACCCAAACCAATCGTATCTATCCAGTCCGAACTTGAGGTTAACATGATAGCCATAGGTTGGGCAATTGAGGTCTCCACTGCCAACACCTGGACTGACGGTGATGAGGAACCTGCAAAGGAAGAATTCAAGAGGAAGCTTAATCAATCAAAGGAGAAGACTGATTGGCTGAGGTCCTTCGATCATGGGAGATTGGAGTTGCTGTTCAAGGAATTCTCCCAAGTGGGTTTGGTCAAAGATGATGAGGCTGAAGTGCTGAAGCCTGGGCCTAGAACCCCCGTGGATCCTATCTCTCCGACTGCGGAAGCCGAGGGTAGTCTTCGAAATTGCATTTTCAAACCGCGTCTTATTTGCATTGACGACACTTTTGAGTCTGCTTAAGTCTAGCTTTGAGTTGGAGTTTGTGCCTCTTGGCCCTCCACGTTGTAGCCTCTGTTTTAGTTTGCATCTTTTGCTGTACTTGGCAAACCACGAGGGTTTTTATGAAATGCTTTATCTTGCTTCTAAATACTTCGCTGGCTTTTATATAAACTGTGTTAACCTTGACGACGACGGAATAAATTTCGACGACGGAATAAATTTCGATGGGAACATCCCCAAGGATACGTGTTCCCTCGCCGAAAGGGAAGACGAAAGGCATGCTCAGCCTATTAAAAGAAGAAGTAATTTCAATAAACTTGAAAGATGGGGTAGACCTTCAAATTGGTTCAATGTTGTCCCCAGAGGAACATCGCGCCTATTTAGGCTTGCTCAAAGAATTCATCGATGACTTTGCATGGTTTCATCAAGACATGCCTGATATCGCTCTTGAGATAATGAAGCATCAAATCCTCTACTGCTACCGGATGCCAAGCTAGAAAGTAGAGGCTCAGAAGGCTCCGGGCCTCATATCATGTTCAAGGGTATCAACGAAAAGTCGCCCGTGCATTCAATTAGAAGATGAAGTCTAGGGACTTGGTAGAGGGGGATATGGTTACTAAGGAGGACTGTGCTCCGATTAGTCGACCTCCGTGGAAAGTTCCAACCGAAGCGCTCTGGATCCTTAATAATCAAAGCCATTTTATCTGGAGTTGCCGCCAAAGATCATCGACCTCGACGGCAACTAATTCAATATCTTGGTCAACCTAGATTAACGCAAGTGTTGCTTTTCCCTGAGAGAAGCTCGTTGGGTTGAAAATCCCAAGGGTGGGCAGTTCCAAGCAAAACTCAGAACAGCCTACTAGACGAGAAACCTATGAAGACGGTCTAGGCAAAAGTACATAGGCAACAGTCAAAAGCTCGCAAGACCGAAAACCTGAGAAGGTAGTATTAGGCAGAAGTTAGAGCGTAAAATGTGAGGTAAAACACACGAGTGAGCCTAGGCGTAAACTACGTTTTGACCTGATTCCTTAAAAAGGGATACGTAAGCAATCTCTCCTTGAGATTCGATCATAATCGATCAACTTGATCCATGTTTGACGTTTTTGTACACACCAAGGGTCGAGAACAAAACAAGCTTCGTTGGAGAATCAGAAGGGGGAAACCTTTCGTCCTTCAACTTTAATGCAAAATGTTATTTCAATTACAAAAGCTGAGCATAAAGTATTAAAATATTTGAGGCATGAAATACAGAACAAAATGCTTGCGAGGCCTAACGGCTCAGAGCTTATTCTAAACACAGCGAAGTCTACTCAAAAGTCAGTCGATATTTTGTCTTGCTCTGATTTCTCTTGGTAGCCTCAAGGCCTTTTTCCCTTCCAAAAAGGAGACTTGTCAAACAAAGGCACTTATGATAAAAACAAAAAAAAAAAAAAAAAACAAAATGCACTTGTAGCAGAATTGCAGCTGCGTGCACTAGTATTGGACACATGCGCGCTTGTCTTAAATGTCACGTGCTGCTGCACTAGTATGTCACGTGCACTAGTATTGGACACACTACGCGTGCTGCTGCAATTCCAACAGCAGATAGTATTGGTCAGCTACTGCCTTCGTGTGACCATTTTCAATTCCAAGGCCTGTTTTGCACTTCTATCAGTTCAAGCAAGTCACTAAGGAAACAAGTGACTATGTCAAAGTGCCGGATCAAGAATGTCACTCTTAACGAAGATTTTGGACCCTCGGGGGGCACATTTCAAGTTCAAAGCACCTTGAATGTCATTCAAGGGGCTTTTGCCAGTTTTGTCATGCCATGTAGGTCATATGAACCTAATGTGACTGTGCGGGGGTGTTGGTTTCAATCCGAGACTTATACGAGTCATCATTTGCATCTTATGTCCGTTTTTGGAACATTTTTCTAGTTTTTCAATCCATGGTCATTTTGGATGCTTTTCTTGACTTTGTCGGTTTGTACGAGTCATTTTTTGCTCTACGCGAGCGTCAGTTTCACCTGTTTAGGGATGTTGTGAGTTTTGGCCCGATAATGCCCAAAATTTCATTATATTCCTTGTGTCTAAGAGTCCATGTCGTATTCGGGAACTCTTATTCCTTTTTCATTTCAAGCTAGGCAAGTCTAAGAGTGCGTATGCATGTCTGTTTGTTGATTCAGTATGCTTGTCACTGTAAGTTCAATATTAGCGATTGGTTTATGCATTTTTTTAGAAGATGAAGTCTAGAGACCTAGTAGAGGGGGGATCTGGTTACTAAGGAGGACTGTGCTCCAATTAGTCGAACTCCGTGGAAAGTTCCAACTGAAGCGCTCTGGATCCTTCATTATCAAAGCCATTTTATCTAGGGCTGCAGCTAAAGATCATCGACCTCGATGGCAACAAATTCAATACCTTGGTCAACCTGGTATTTTCAAAATCTTAGTTAAACGTGACATTCCAGATCAAGCGCTTCAACACAGTCACATGTATCCTTAGTGACTTGCTTGAATTGATAGAAGTGCAAAACAGGCCTTGGAATTGAAAATGGTCACACGAAGGCAGTAGCTGACCGCTACTATCTGTTGCTAGAATTGCAGCACGCGCAGGTCTGGGACCAGAGCGCGACATTTGAGACAAGCGCGCGCAGCCGCAATTCTGCTACAGGTGCCTTTGTTTGACAAGTCTCCTTTTTGAAGGGAAAAAGGCCTTAAGGCTGCTTAGAGAAATCAAAGCAAGACAAAATATTGACTAACTTCCGAGTAGACTTCGTTGTGCTTAGAATAAGCTGTGAGCCATTAGGCCTCGCAAGCATTTTGTTCTATTTTTCATGCCTCAAATGTTTTTAGGCTTTATGCTCAGCTGTGTATGGATCAGCTATGAGTATTGCTCTTGTCACTGTCTGTTTTGTGTTTATCTTGTATACCCACTTGTAGCATCATATGTCCTCAATGTAGTGGGCTAGAAACAGCTGTGGTACTCTTGGCTAGTCCATTTTTGGTTGGAGCATGTGTGCTAATTGTTTTTAGGTCTCTTGTAGCCCCCTTAATAGCAATATTGGCCTTCCTTCTCTAGGCTTACCATTTATGCAGGTACAACTTAGAGAACGTAGCATCAAGTGTATTATGTTGTTGGAACTTTTCTGACAAACTCCCTAGCATGAATTTGGTTGTCTTTTATCATTTTGTACCTGCCTTAGGGGGGTTGTCCATTGGGTTGTTTAAGCCTTTCTAGGGGGCTATTCCTAGCTTACTCTACTATTTCTTTTGGTCTCAACTATAGCCAAGTTGATTCGAGTTTTTTTTTTTTGTGGGTAAATTAGCTTGAAATAAAAAAAGGTTAACCGAATGTACAGCCTACAAGGGGCATACCCCAAGAGGAAAAGAAAAGGAAAAAGAAAAACAATGAAAAAAGTGCAATAACCCATGCAGTTGATTGTTACTTGCTAGCTGTTTGTTGTTACCGTGTCATGAGCTGCATCTTTGTTAAAAGTGGTAGCTACATCTTTGTTTGCAGCTGCTGGTGGTTCCTCTTCGGTGGTGTGGCTTATGGTAGCCTTTAAACACCAGACACAAAGCTTCCTTGCCGCCCTCTTTGGTCATGTAAATCATGGAGTCCTATTTTCCCATAGATGTTGTTCATTACAGTCTAGTCTGCTACCATTTGTGATCCGGATTTCAGTCAAATGGCATAATGTCGTGTCCCTCTTGTAGATGGTTAGGAAACAAATGTATCTAGGGGCATCTCTTGATGTTATTTGTTTTGTCTCCATCTCAGTAGTTCGCTAGATCCTAATACTACTCACTCCATGTAGCCCCTTGGCATTGATTTTATTTTTCTCATTCTTTGTTTTGTTTTGTTTTCCTCTTAGGGTATGCCCCTTGCAGGCTGTATATTCGGTTAGCTTCTTTTTAATTTCAAGCTGATTTACCCAAAAAAAATATATTGGCATGCAGGTCCATTGCCACTAATAAATGTTGACTAGGGCACGCTGGCCCGCACAATGTCTATCTATCTGGGTGCGCATCTCAGAAGTAAAAGATAGTGAAGTAATGGGGTTTAGTGGTAGTCCTTAGGTGTCGTTGTCCTCCTAGGAGCTGCGCTTAGCTTGTGTCTGCATTTTTAGTTTGTGCATTCATATAGTATACATCATTGCATATTGTGTATATCAAATGATGAAAGCAGGAAAAGTCTACCAAGTTTCAAAAGCAGGAAGGTAGCCAGTTTGTGGGAGTTATGCCCGAGTGGTTGCCATCATGCCTTTTTTTGCTGAAGGATGCGATGAAATCTTCTGCAGTTTTGTTCTCGTTGGTTAGCGGATGCGATGAAATCTCCCTAATCCTCGATTTGTTTCCCAACGGATATGATGAAATCTCTTGCAGTGTTGTTCTGGTTTGTTAGTGGATGCGATGAAATCTCCTTAACTCTTGATTTGTTTCTCGAAGGATGCGATGAAATCTCCTATAGTATTGTTATCTTTCCCCTAGTAGGATGCGATAAAATCTCCTGCAGAACCGATGCAATGACGGTCCACCCATCTCATGCTATTCAATCTATAACGATGGTTTGCCCATCCCAAATGGCTACCTCTACTTTAGTCTAGCCTTAAGCGCATCCTTCAGTAGCCTTATTACTCTATCTCGGATGGTCTTTGATAAGGAGATTAGCTTTGATACCCAACAGATGGAATTTAACCTACCGACGCGACCTACCCATGATTGTAGAGATTGTTTATGCCGAGGATAGTTTGATCCCCATCAACGACGGCCTGTCCCAACCAATTCACCGATGGCCTGTTTTGTCCAAATTCAACCAACAAGCGGCAATTCACTCGTCCAATTCTACTTTCATACCCAGCGATGGTCCGCCCATCCAATCCACCATCAAGTTCCTTAAGTTTACATGTCTACTTTGCTAGTATGCTCTATTCTGGATAGACTTGAGGGATGTCTAGAGATCTTTGACGTTACTTGTACCCAGTCAATGGTGCTCCAAGTTCTGTCAAAGAGAGGCTACTGCAAACACCCCAATCTGGACTTTCCAGATTAGTTCATTTACGGTATTTGATTCCCTAATGATGAAACGGATCTTAAACACCCAGGGAATGATAGCGTGATTGAGCTTTGGGTGTTTGATCCCCTCTTAACCTAACCTGGCCTAAGCCAATTCAAAAGCTAGAAAACCCAGCTGCATGCGTTGGTCAAAAACCAGCGCGCATTGGTCCAAGTGCCATGTGTTGGTCAAACAGTCAAAGTTTGAGTATTGACTGGTACAATGTTGCTTGGACCTGCACGCGCAGGTCCAAAACCTACGTGCGCCAGTCCAACCCCGTCCCATCACCTTTTTTTTTGGGTAAACTAGCTTGAAATAAAAAAGAGGATAACTGAATATACAGTCTCCAAGGGGCATACCCAGGAGGAAAGGAAAAAAAAAAATGAGCCTACGCCAAATGACTACATAGGACTAGAGGCAAATAGAACATCTGTTTCCTACCCATCTAAAAGAGGGATACAAAACAGATGGCAAAATAAATACACTTAGTGCATTGACTAATAGGAAAAGAGCTAACAAGACCACTTGAGAACCAATGTACATAGAGCCCCAACTCAGTTGATCACAGTTGAAGACAGCAACATAGCAGTCAAAACAACAACAAACAGCAGCACCCAAAAGCTCCATTAGCAGGAAGCAGCAATAGCTTGTTGAATTCTGCCATCAGCCATCCATCAAAGTAGCCAAATAGCAGCACACAACCACTGCTGGACTGCAATTTCTGGACAGCAAAACAGTAGGAAATAGCATTAAAACAGTAGCTAGCCAAAACTGCAATAGCAACAGCTAACTACTACCGATGGAACAACAGCGTAAGATGGCAGAACAACAATAGCAGCTGTTAGACGGCCATCATCCCGCTGCAACAATAATAGGATTCAGCAGCTTGCAGCCCTAAAATACACCATCCAGGCTCAAGCAATAGCCATTACAAGAACAAGAGAACAACAGCAACTAAACTAAACTGAATGCACCAACTGCAACCATGGGATAACAGCAGTAACATAACAGCCGTACTAGCAATATAAAAGACATCCATAACAGATAGCTGCATCAGTAGCAAGGCAGCAGTAGCAGATAAGTAATTCCAATGAAAGCTAGGGACAAGCCCCCTAGAAAAGCTTAAACACTCCAAGGGACAACCCCTCACGGATAGGTCCATACCATTTGAAAGCTACTAAAAAAAGCTAAGATTTCACAACCAAATCAGAAAGCCCAGACACAATAGCAGAGATACAATAAGACAGATGGAGAGTAAAAAGCACTAAAACACTCCAAAAAACGCAAGGATCTTGCACAAGGATTAATGAAAATCATTACCTTTGAAGAAACACTATAAAAAGAGATACAAGAGACCAAGGCCTCACACCAATTATAATCAGACAACAAGAACAAGGAAAAGGAAGCCTAAGAGCCTATTGCTAGCTACTCACTCTGCTACTCCCTCAAAGCCTAGTCCTCCTGCAATCTAAATAAAGCAAAAGGAGGCCCTAACTCCCTCGACTCTCCCTCACAAAATGCCTCCCATTACATATTACCTCCACTCACAAGAAAGATTGGGGCTCAAGCACACATCTCACAGGATCAAACATATGCCGGCACACACAAAGGAGACATAAGGTAATAGCTTGCCAAAAATCACTAGCAATGAGATTAAGATAACTACCTTGTACATAGAAGTATTGAAGCCTCCTCAAATCATGCTCTTAAAGAATCTGCCATGCACAACCTGTCAAGCTAGCCACATGAGAAAATAGGACTTGGAAAACAAATGCAAATCATAATCATACACCTGCAACATTCCACTCATTTACAATCCATGTTGCTTGTGATTGAGGGATTCTAGGAAGTGATAGAAGTGTGTTCCTAACCATGGTGCAAGTTTTGTGAACAACTGTCTCCCAAGTACATGACAGATTTTGGAACTTCCTCACATTCCTTTCTATCCAAATGTGATAGATGGTTACTGCAAAAACAAGTTTAGTGATTACAGCCCTAGGAGATTTACCTTTGACACCTAATAGAAATGTGACCCAATTAGCCCAAGATCTACTATGCTAAGAGACATGAATCTTGGTCTGAATAACACCCATACTAACTGAGAGTACGAGCAATTAAAGAAAAGGTGGTCATGGCTTTCCAACCCCTGACACAGACTACATTGGGGAGAAAGATTAAGACTAAAATGCACAAGTCTATCAGTAGTGGATAACCTATTCTGAATAGCCATCCAAGTGACAACTACACTTTGGAATGTGGCCTGAGAACCATACCAGCTTATGCCATAGGACTTTAAAAAAGGGAGTTCTCAATTTGTCCGATAAAGAGGCAATTGAGAATTGACCATTGGATTGAGGGTCCATCGAAATTGATCAGCGATGTTCAACCTGGACTGATCAAGAGAAGGTAAAGAACTTCTTATCTCATTAAGCTCAAAGCTTTGGGTAATGGGGAATGCCCAATTTGAGTTATGGATTATGTGAGACACCATTGCATCTTTTGGAATACCAGAATCATAAGAAATCCTAGTACCAAATTTGTTTATCAAAGGACCAAGAGGATGCTAGTTGTCATACCACAGGGAGGTGGATTGACCATTGCCTAGAACACTGAGAATGAATGGATGCACCACAGGTCTGAGAGTTAAGATTTTCCTCCAAACCCAGGTGCAATCCCTAGGAATTTTCAAATTCCAAAAATTCCTTCCTTTTATTAAGTAAGATTTGACCCGTTAACACCACATTGATTGTTCCCCCCTGAAATTAGAAACTAAAAGTGCTTAGCAATGGCCAATTTATTCCAAACTTGCATAGATTTGAAACCAAGGCCACCCTCCTGCTTAGGAGAACACAAATGATCCCATGAGACCTTGGCACCTATTTTCTTCAAATCAGGACCAGACCAAAGAAATGCCCTAAGGATTGACTCAACTTCCTTAATCACCTTTTTAGGAATGACAAACAAAGAGGACCAAAAGGTTTGAATAGAAAAGAGAACATTTCTAATCAATTGAACCCTACTAGCATAGGTGAGGTCTCTGTTAGTCCATGTCTTAGTTCTGGCAATAATGCTCTCCACTAACCTTTGGCAATTAGCAACCTTGAGTTTAGTGGAGAGAAGGGGAACACCTAAATACCTGACTGGAAGGGTACCCTCTTGAAACTCTAAGACAGCCAAAATGGCCAATCTAGTGCTTGTGTTGACCCCAGAGAAGAAAATGCTACTCTTCCCAAGACTAGGAGAAAGACCTCACATAGATTGAAATTCAGTGAGAGCATCTTGAATATGGTTGACAAATGTCAAGTCTCCCTTGCACAAATAGCATAAGATCATCCACAAAACAAAGATTGATTAACTTGGTACCTCCACATCTCCAGTGAAAATGGAAATCAGGGAGAATGGATTTATCTCTAAGAAGACAAGTGAGAATCTCCATAACAATTACAAACAGATATGAAGATGAGGGATCTCCTTGTCTAAGTCCTTTTTGACCTAAAATGTACCCAGTGACTTCACCATTGATGCTGAGAAAGTAATTAGCTGTAGTAACATAAGCTCTTAGCACTTGATCATTAAGGGATGGAAATTCATAGAAGTCAAGACATCCCAGAGGAAATCCCATCTGACATTATCATATGCTTTCATGATGTCTACCTTCATTGCACATCTAGGAGATCGAGAGAATTTATGGTATCCTCTCATAAGCTCCTAGGTGAGGAAAATGTTATTAGCTATCCTCCTTCCTTTAACAAAACCTGATTGTACAGGATCTATTAAGGTAGGGAGGACAGTCTGTAATCTTCGAGCAAGAATTCTAGATATGCATTTATAAATAGTGTTACAACAGGAAATAGGTCTATAATCCCCCACTTTAGATGGATTAGAGACCTTAGGAACAAGAGCAACAATTGTTGAGTTTGCCTTTCTAAGCAACTAACCAGACCTAAAAAAGGCTTTAACAGCTACAGTGACTTCATAGCCAATGATAGGCCAAGCTTGCTTGAAAAAGCCAACATTATAGCCATCAGGACCAGGGGCTTTATTAGGATGAAGAGACCAGAAGGTATCCTTAATTTCAATGCCTCAACAATCATGGACATCTTTTGGCTGTCAGATAACCTTCTACAGAGAACCTGATGGATCCTAGATAGCCCTTAATAAGGAGTAGAGTGAGCTGTACCTAGCAAATTGGTGTAGTAATTAACAAAGCTTGATTTGAGTCCCATCACCTTTATTCAGCCATGATCAAAAGGAAGGCTCTGTTTGGACCAAATAGCAGTCTTCACCAGAGCACAACCCTTACACCCCTTATTTCACCCTTTCCCTCTCATTGGCCTCTCATCCAATGAGAGGGAAGGCTTTGGGCCAAAGCCACTAGCCATTGCTTGGCTGGTGTAGTCCTCTCTCTCACCCCCATTGCTCTATATATACCCCTCTCTCACACCCAAGCAAAAGGTCCTCAGGTTGCAAGGTAAAATAAGCTTTGTTACCACTTCGTTCATTACTTTCTTGCAAAAAAGAAAACTATAAACAAGCAAAAACCAAACAACACACCTACTCTCTACACAACAATATCACACATCCATCCATCATCCAAGCCTCAACTCAAAGCTTAAAAACCATTCAAACCCTTGAGTCAAAGGTATAACACCTTTGATCTACATTTTGTTTTAATCGCTGAAAGGGGCTGGCAAGGTCGAGACTTCAAATCAATACCAAGTCCTGGCCCTAAAGGTAGCAAGGTTTCAAAAATCGTGTTGCAGGTGACCAACGCCCGCCGGTCCTTAGTACGCGTGCGCCACTCTGTGACAGCATGCGCAGATCTTGCACGAGGACTAGAAATCCTGTGTTTTATGCTGTTAGTTGTATATAGGCCACTGTAAGCATGCTAATAACTAGTCTACTGCTTTCCTTTGTTAAAGCTATTGGTTTTGGTTAATATTCTTACTTGCTGCAATGGAATACCCTTGGAGCCTTTCTGGACATGTCTCAAAACCCAGAAACATGTAGAACTAAGCACTGGTTTGTTGACTCAAACTTGCGCGCAGTTGTGGCCTACCCACGCGTGTAGGTTCATCTTTGACCGGTGGCTTGCCTTTGCACAGGTGACTGGCTTTAAGCCCTGTTTCCTTCCCCACACTGTTTTTAGGGTGTCTTTTCATGGTGGCTTTGTAGCCCATTCAAACTACCTATCCACTGCCATATGAACTGCTTGGTTTATCCTGGGTGTGCATTGGTCCTTCCAGAGCCTAGAGGGTTGAAAATAAGAACTGTGGGTTTGAACCTATTAGCACACACAGGTTTTGGTGTAGCACACGCAGGTTGGATTAGCATGCAGTGACTTGATCAGTGCATGCTGGTTTCTTCCTGTGCACAATACTCCAAAACAGGGGCTGTCCAGTTTGTTTAAATTGCCACAAGAGTCTGTTTTCATCCTATACTAACTGCTTCAATAAGCGAGCATGCCATCTATCACATCCTACAAATCTGTTATAGTTTTAATCCCCTTAAACTGTTCCCCTGCTCTAATTGGCTAAAAATTGATTAATGAGAGAGAATCGCAAACGTTTTACAAATGCTTGAGTAGAGACCGATCTCCGAATTGGGTGAGAGGGGTGCCTTAAAACCTTTCCCCTCTCGTAACCTGGCTCCCAAAACTCAGATATCAAGGTGACGACGGACCGATCTGCAAGCCCTTTTCAAATCAAACAACGTAGCAAGCGTTTCAAGTTCGATTCCTTGGGTAGCGGACCTTCAACCCCAAGTGGCGACTTTGAATTGAGAGTTTTGCCGCACTTTAAAAAGGAGCACACCCGCTTATCGCGAGCGATTTTCGGGGCTTGTACCCACAGCAATCTTCACCATCCTGTGCCAGTCTTTAAGTGCCAGATTTTTTTGGGAGAAAAATTAAGGACCTCCTTCAAGTACTTGCATTTTAGCTTGCTCATTCTTGAACTCAAAGAGTTAAAACCCAAAGACATCAGGTTTAACAGCCAAAAAAAGATCCTTCCATTGATTCTGAGCAGTGGATAGGATGAGAGGGTATGCCATTTTCCCATCAAGGAAATGGCCTACCAAATATTTGTTCCACTTGCCCACTTCGATCAGTTCTAAATCTATCTCAACCAGAGCTTCTTTACCTCACTGTAGGTCTGGGTAATAATCTAGTTTCATTTCCCAAGATGGACTTTGCGATTGAAGGAGAGAAGCCTAGTTTTTAGGTTGATTCTGTCCTAAACTAAGTCTAAAGTTGGGTTGGTGAGAATGAGGTTGAAAGTGGTGTTTGTTAATTGGCTGGTGGAGCTGGGATGTGGCATGGTGTGATTGAGGATGAGAGATGTTATCTGATTTCACCACACCTAATTCCGAGCACCTCTTTTGTGGGATATGGTTACTTTTGCATCATAGTAATTAAACTTCATATCCACCTTTTGACCAAGGATATGTTCATTGGATGCTTGCTTATCATGCTCAGTGTTTAGTTGTTTATCTAGCTTTCACCTGCAAGTTGTTTTGGAAGAGGAACAAATTGGCTTTTGAACTCTTGCTAGTTGGATATGGTATGAGCATGTGTTTAAGTTGTTTCTCCGAAAGGATTGCGTAGTTTTCTTTTATTTCTGTTGTGTTGTCGCTAGGGGCTAACAACATTCAAGTTAGGGGGTGTGATAAGCACCCAAGATTGTATAATCTTGGTGCTTAAGTCCTCCAATTTGTAGCGTTTGTATATATAAGTTATCGTTTTTATTCGATATTGCACATAAGGTATTTTTGTAAGTGTTTCATGTAAACCGTGAGAATAAGAGGTGTTTTGATGCCTAGGACGATCCCCGAGGATAACCAAGTGCCCGAAGCCTTGTGGTAATGTTCCACCAAGCCCAAAGAACTGAGAAGAGAAGCACTGGAGGGTGCTAGGGATGTTTTGAAGGCCAAGGGAAGAATTTGGGGATGAAACTGCAAAAATTAGCACTGGTATCTATACCAAGTCAAAAAGGTATCAATACCATCAGGAGCCCTAGAACTCCAGCCACAAGGGTATCGATACCCTTTTGGGCTGGTATCGATACCAATTCTGCTTGTCCAAAATTTTTTGTTGCCTTTTCAATCTTCTATTTATGAAAAATTTCTTTTAGTAGCAAGTTTTTGAGATATTTTTGTGGTATGTGTAGAGAGAGAAAGCCCATGTATATAAGGCTCTCTCTCACAAATTAAAGGCTAGTTACACTTTAGCTTTAAGTCATTTAATTTCCTAAAACTCCATTTTCATTCTCTCAAGCTTTTGGTTGTAATTCCTCAAGAACTCAAGTAAGTATTGCTAGTTTGTTAATTTCTTAAGTACTAAAGTTGTTTGTATCATTGAGATCCTTTATAATATCAGGTTAGTTTTTGTTTTTATTAGTTAAATCTTATGCCTCAATTTCTCACTATGCTTAGTTCTTTGAGTATGTGTGAGTTGTTGTTTAGGCTTGGCAACGGGGTGAATAACGCCTTGTGACTTAAGTTAATCTTGCTTTTCTCAACTTGAGGCTTGAGGTTCAGTTTGGAAAATGAGAAGGCTTCGCCTTTTATAGTTTTATTTAACAAAACTTGGCGTTGTTAATCTTCGGTGATCATGAACTCGCACACATGGTTCCGGAGTGATGTCACGCTTTGTGTTTGTCAAAAGAATTAAACAACTTGCTCGCTTTTCAAACTACGCTTCTAGCCTTTTTATTGGTTTTATAGCTAAATCTTCTGGTTGATAGCCTATGTCATGCGATTCAACCGTGTTTTCGTTGAGAAGAGTTGGATGACTTAAGTTACGGGTGTTAGTAACTCCAATGCCTTGCCGCTTGTTTAATCTAGTAAAAACTCATTTATAGTCTTTTTCATAATAGTGTTTTCCACCTTTCAAAGCAAAACCAAAAGGAGGAAATTCTTAAATCTTAGACCCAAAGTTCAACCCTATATTATTAGTGTGATAGGTAATGGTATCTCTACCTCCTTATGGTATGACAATTGGCATCCACTTAGCCCTCTGATTACCAAATTTGGCCCTAGAGTTGCCTATGACTCTGGAATACCAAAAGACACTACTACATTCATAATTCAAGGTGGGCATTTCCCATTACCCAATCTTTTGAGCTTAATGAGATAAGGAGTACATTGCCTACCCTTTTACCTTCCAGGGTAAACGAGAGGGATCAATTCAGGTGGTCCCTCACTTCTAATGGACAATTCACAATCAACTCTCTTTAGGACAAATTAAGAACTCCCTTTCCAAAGGTGTTGTGGCACAAATTATTGTGGTTTTCTAGGCTCATTCCCAAGTGTAATTTTATCACCTGGCTGGCTATTCAGTATAGGCTTTCCACAACTGATAGACTAGTGTCCTTTGGTCTTTCTCTTTCACCTCAATGTAGTTTTTGTCATGAAAATGAAAGCCATGACCACCTCTTCTTTAACTACTCCTTTTCCAAGCAAGTGTGGGACTCCATCCAGCTCAAGCTTCATGTTTCTTGAACCCCTAGAACTTGGGCTGAGTGTGTCTCCCTGCTTTCTAATAGAAAAGGCAAATCCCTTCGAGCTATTATCACTAAATTGAGTTTTACAACCACAGTTTACCAATTGTGGATTGAAAGGAATGCAAGGACATTCCAAGGGAATTCCTCCACTTGGGAGGTAGTTGTTCACAAAAAAATTTCAATGTTTAGAACAAGAATTCTATCATTATCCAAGCTACCAAAGGTTCAAGCAGATCAAGTGGTTAATGAGTGGAACTTTGATGGAAGTTAGTTGCTCATATTTGTCATCTTTGCATCAGTTGTTTTCCCATCTGACTAACTTGTTATCTTCAGGTTGTGGTTTTAATTTTGGACAAGTTGCAGCTCCATAGGAAGCTTGAATTGAGGCTGCTTCTAATACTCCTATCTACAAGGTAGTTAACTTAATCTCAGTGCTGGAGATTTCTAGCAAGCTGTTACTTTATGATTCCTGGTTGGCATTTAGGAGGGATAGCATTGCTTTTCAACTTTGAAGTGTGTACCTACTATATTGTGTGATCTCCTTGTGAGTTGAGTGTTTGTGCCACAACCTTATCGATTGAGAGTGGAGGTAATAATTAGCGAGGGAATCAGGTGAGATCAAAAGGAGGGAGTTGGTGGTGCCTTTTGCCATTGCTTGTGAGAAAAAAGGTGAGTGGGAGGTCAGTTTCGAGGGAGATATAAGTTGGTAAGTCCTCATATTGCACTTGGGTTCATTCAACTTGTTGGCTGAATGGCTGTTGATTCTATTGGCTGCATTTCTTGAACATGAACTAAATTTTTTTAGCTCATGACTGATTAAGTGTGGGGCTGAAACCCTTTAGCTCCTCATATGTCTTTTGGAAGTTAAATGGTGCTTGTGAGAAAAAATGAGCTTGTTATGAGCTGTGTTGGTTGTTGCCTTGGGCTTTTTGTGTTTAACCTCGACTTTATTCAACTATTGCTACTGCTGTGATTGTTTTCATGGGCTGGGTATTTTTGGTTTGCCCCTTTATTTTGTACCTACCCTTAGGGGGTTGTCCCTTGGGATGTTTAAGCTTTCCTAGGGGGCATGTCCCTAGTTATCTTTTGAATTACTGCTGCTAGTTGCTGCTACTGATCCTAGATAGCTGCCTGTTTTGATTGCTCAATCTAGCAACTAAACAGTTAAAGCTTCCTGTAAATGAGCTGAATCTCTGCTGCTATTTGCTGCTAACTGCTGTTGTTTGCTGCTATATTGATAGCAAAAAGCTGCTGTTTTGTTGCTACTTGTTGTTCTCTACTGATGTGAATGAAGTTTCCCACGGGTTCTGATGTTGTACCATTGGTGTTTTGGTTACTATCATCAATGCTGACTACTGCTGTCCAGTGGATTAACTACCTGTTATGGTTGCTGCTTGTCATTACTGAATGTAGCTGCTATTCTGTTAATTTTTCTGTCTTGGCTGCTGTCTTCAAACTAAGATGGTGTATCCTACCTTTGTAAACTACTGTCTACTACAATCGCTAGTGTTGTTCTGTTCTGCTGTTCTGTTGTCTATCCTACGGTTACCAACTGTAGTTTCTCTAGCATTATCAGGGCTTGATCGCTGCTCTGTATGGTGCAGCTCTAGGATTCTATGGGGGTTGTATACCCAAGATCATTCCACCTCTCTCATGTGGAGTTCAAGTTCAAGCTGCGTGCATAAAGGAATTCAAAAGTTCAGTACAAATTTACATTTTGTTGTATTTCAGTGGTATGTTAATTGCCTACCTTGTCATGTTGGCTCTTTTCCTATTAGTCAGGTTACATTATGTGTAATCCTTTAGCCATCTGTTTTGTATCCCTCTATTAGATGGATAGGAAACAGATGTTCCTCATCTAGTCCTATGTAGCCGTTTGGCGTAGGCTTTCACTGTTTTTTATGTTTTATTTTCTTTCTTTTCCTCCTGGGGTATACCCCTTGTAGGCTGTATATTCGGTTAGCCTCTTTTTATTTTCAAGCTGATTTACCAACAAAAAAAAAATGCCACAAGCCCTTACACCTACAATCCAAACTAGCTATATCCGAATTTCTCTGTGGGTACAATCCCGGTCTTACCAAATATTATGCTGACAACGACATAGCCCTACACTTAGGGTATTCAATCTTTTTCAATGGTTAGGTTGTGGCGAAGCAAGCGTCATGTAGCTACCCTTCGGCCTGGCCCCGACCCCGACATCGATGTCGGCATCCTCGGCCTCAAACTCCAGGCGGTGGACGTATAACCTACAAGTATATGAAAATAATACAAGTTAGTGTTCATAAAATACAAAAACAAACTATTAGCAAGTGTAAAATTGAAAAAAAAAAATAAGCTGCCAAATTTCAACATTTGCTTGCCGAAATAATTATAATGTTTCAATTTCTGATTACTGAAACCGGTAAACAATTTCGGTTTTTGGTTACCGAAAGTACTTACAAATTTTAGTTTTTTATTACCGAATGTTTAATTTTGTTTTAAATATCCTACACGCATATAAATATTTTGACATTATCAATCCGTATTTCAACTGTTACTTGGTGTCCAGTCCAGCAAGTAAACTAAGTCTAACTATTGCTGTTCGGTTCAATGGTTCTGTTTTGTTTTCTTTGGGCAATGGCTACTGCTGCCGCTACTGGATTTCAACTGTTACTGCACCTTTTGTCTGCTGTATGTTGCTGTTACTGCTGTATGTTGCTGCTACTGCTACTGTTTTTCAACGGCAACTGCTGCTATACGTTGCTGATGCTCTTAATTGCTGTGTGCTGCACATACTACATCTTACTGCTGCTGTTGATGCTGACCCGCTGCTCTAATAGCAGTGGAAACTCCCAATGTGTTGATCATGAAATTGCGGGCTATTGCCTTAGCTGAGGAGCCAAAAGCAAGAAGCCAAAGCAACCAACTTGGTGTCAATCCACCATGGCTCTCATCTACCAAGCTGCATCAGTTCTTTATTGATGCATATCATGGGAATCCGATGTAAAGGCTTCTCTGTCAAGTCCGAAAATTGAAGTAGGCATGTTGTGATCAGATATCCTATTTGCTAATGTATCATTTTGGTGTTGTTTCCCTTCCCTCTTTTTAGATGGATTGGAAACAGCGCATTTCATATACCCATGTAGCCATTTGGCGTAAATATTTTTCTTTACTCTTTCCTTTTCCCTTTTCTTTTCCTCCTGGGGTATGCCCCTTGTAGGCTGTATATTCGGTTTTCTCTTTTTTATTTCAAGCTATTTTACCCAAAAAAATCCGTATTTACAATATGTTTTCGGCATCTAAATGTCGAGGAGATGGCAAAGGAGAGGAGAAGAGAAGGGTTTTGTTTTGATTTTAGGCTAACTTCATTGCTAAACTGAAATTCATTGTGTCTGTCCATCATATTTGGCTGGAAAGGAACTAAAAAAAGCTCCAGAATTCTTGTTAATGCTATCCCACTGTAGTTGCTCATAAAATCTCCAATGATATAAGGCCTAGACTTATGTCCATTGCTAATTTGCCTAATGGTCTTCATTCTGGACAACTAAAAATACTTTGGAACATTGCTCTATAATATACCCAGAGCTCATGCATAAATTTTATCATTTCAATCACCCCTTCCAAATATCATGTTTTATTGTAGAATTGAAGAGCCCAAAGCAGGGAGTCAGAGCATCCAACTGGGTGTCATTCCACCATGGAATTCATCTAGCCAAGTAGTTCAGACAGCTATTACTTCTATATACACAAGTACTTATCTTACTCCCTGGTCCCCTTTACTGGTTTTGGGGGGTGAATTACTTATATTGAGAGTGTCTACTTCAATCTGTGTGATCCCTGTGAGAGTGTGCTTAAGCCTCATCTTATCTTTGAGAGTGGAAGTAATATTTAGTGGGGGCATCATGTGAGGCTTCGTGGAGGGAGTTGGGTGAATCCTTGTCCCTTGGTATTTGAAAAGGAAGAGGGGAGAAGTGAGTGTTCCAAGGGAGTTGTTGACAGGCCCATATATACCAAGGAAGTCAGTTCTCTGTGTTCTTTTATAATGCTTTTGCTCTATGGGCATATCACTTGTTTTATACTTTTTTGATCTCTATTAGTTGGTACTGGATCTTTGATCTCTTTTGATCTGTTGTGCTGGTTGTTACTTGCTTAGGACAACAATTGTTTATAGTTTTGTTTATAGTTCAGTTGTGTTGGCTTTTGAAGTGCTGAGCAGCCTTGGTTTTGTTTAGGTCTATTGTGTTTGCATTTGTATTGTAGTTATGACTGGTTGTGTAGTAGTCATTCACTCTAGTAATTTCATTATCTTGTTTTAGAAGTTTATAGTAACTTTTCAATTAGTATTGACCTATCCTTAGGGGGGTGTCCCTTGGAGTGTTTATGCTTTCTAGGGAGCATGTCCCTAGCTGTTTGTTGCCTTATTCAGAATCTATCTCTGTTACCAGTTGCTGTGTGGTTGCTGCTGACCAGTTTTGAGGCTGCCTATCATCTGTTTTGCTATTATTTTTAGATTGCTTGTGTGCAGTCCAGCAATTGAATTGTTTTGCTGCTGTTTTGCTCCTACAGCTGCTACTATATGGTGTATCTCGTTGCATTGCTAGCAGCTTATTGTTGTCATTAATATCATGTTGTTGTTTTGTTGCTGCAGCTTAGGGCTTGTGTGGATGGTAGTTTGTTCAGTTGGTCCAAGCAAGTTCAGCAAGCGAGGTGAGGCAATGTTCTACAAGTCAGGTTACAGATCTGCTGATATATAGCATGTCCTTCTAGCTAACGTTATCTAGGTTTGGACCCTATCCCGTGAGGTTGCTAGATCTATCCAAGAAATGGTACCAATGCCTCATTAGTTAGAAGGATATCGTGTAACGCCCCGAATTTTGGGAATGTTAAATAAATATTTTTATTGAAAATCTAAATAGAGTCTGGCTCATTATTACATCATAATTCTCATAATTACACAAAGGGGGGAAAACTAAGGTTCCTAAATACAGCACCGCTTGCTTTTCCATCCTAGCCAGCTCTTCAGCTCCAAAAGCCTCCAAAGTGTACAGCTCACCCTGTTCATCTACAAGGTCTGACACATTATACCGACATCGCCATCAATATAATATGTCAAGGTCACCAAAGGTAACACCATGAGTTACAGGAGCTCAATAGAATAATCCAAACCCACTAACCCATAACTTACAAGCAATAGACAATAAGGTTAACAATTTCCACACAGTATATGCATATCTAACAAAACAGTTAACAATGACACATCCGCATTCATTATTCACTATCGCTTGTATCCATGATTTTCTATGTTTCTCCTACGTGACTCATCGCAGACTGTGTAATCAATTTCATATACCAAATCAACATTTTCAAAATCATTTTTAACACACCCAACCTCAGTTCTGCCGTTTCGGTCTCCCGAGTATCCTCACAATGGTTCCGCAGCACTGAGTTTCCATTGGCACACAATTGCATTGGCTCTTCTCCGCGGATAACCAAGCCATTCCTCACCATGGTTCCGCCGCTCCGGGTTCCCATGGGAACGCACACAACCTCACAATGGCTCCGCTGATCCGGATTCCCATTGGAACACACGTAAACCTCACAATGGTTCCGCTATTCCGGATTCCCATTGGAACACACACACACACATTCCCACAATGGGCAAGTCCGGCCACACTGTGATTTCAAAACACACCTTGTCATTAACACTGCCTAGGTGTCATGTTTCTATCTTCCTTAATTTTTGTGTCTCGTCACATGCATAGACTCCGCGGTAGGACTTTTCACATAAGAGATCATAAACCATTCATGGTAATCTTGAAACTAAACTAGCAAAGATCATCTACTCTATATTATTTAGCATGCTCGAATCACAACTTTAAAGCATAACGCCACACGTACGGACGCCCTTGGAGTGAATATCACTTATGCTTTATCAACAAGTAATACAAACAATTCACACATTTATGCTCATAACCATTCAAAGATCAAAATACAATTACTTCGAATCAATGATAAAGTCTTATCTTTCGAAAACCGTTCTTTCTTTTTGTGTGGGAAGTTCAAAAGAACATATGTTTAACATACTCCCCATCCTTTTGAAATTTTAGGGAAAATACCTTTTAGGTTCACATGCATTTTTAAAACAAAACGTGAATATATTCCTCTAGAATACGGGGAATCAACGTATATGAACTTTATACTTAGAGAGACTGGTTAGAAGTATTCTACCGTTCTTCTTTGCGGTAGGGCGGCAATGGAAAGTACGTCGGTGGTCGGGTGGAGTAACTTTCTACGAAATGCTTACGGTAGCTTCGTAAGAGAAAGATTTCTCTCGAAACTAAGTCTTGACTAAACTACTTAAGGTTTTTGGATCGAGAGGGTGGTTGAGTGGCGGTTTAGTGGCGGTCTTGGTTGAGTTTTTTGAAGAACACAAGGAGAACTCAAGAACACCAAGAACAAGAAAGAACAAGAACAAAACACAAGCTTTCTAGAGAGAGAAGTTGGAAGATTGGAAGGTGTGTGTTGAATGGCAAGAATGGGGTGCTATTTATAGCAAAAGTCTTGGCTATTACCCAATGAATAAAATTTTTCCTAGCAATTATTATCCAATAGGTAAAGATTTCCTAGAAAAAATAATAGGCCAAAAGGTACATGTATCCATATATAAATATATTTGTGTACTTAGAAAATCTAGTAAAATATTTTACAAGGTACTATATAATCTTTTAAGATTTTCAAGTATCCAATTAAAAAAATATAAGATCAAAATTTCCTAATAAACTAATCTAATAAGCACATGTTCCTATTATATTATTATATTAGAGTACTTTAGTACACATATTTTTATATAACAAATCTTCATAAAATCTAGGGCAATAGATTCATAAGGTACATATACATATTTTTCTATAAAATAAACTCACATGGAAAATCTAGGAAATGACTATTTAACAAAAGAGTAAATTATAGTAAACCCCCCTCAACTAACCTGCATTTTCACTTAACCCCCTCCGACTACAAAACCCAACAGTGTGCACCCTCTAACTATCCAAAATTGACACTTAACACCCTTTTGTTAGGTCTCCGTAGGAAAAATGCACCGACGGCCGTCTCCGGCCACCGGGCGGCCGATCCGAGCCGTCCAAAAATTTTAAAAAAAAAAACTGAGTGGGCTAACGCCGGAATCAACGGCATTCGATGTGCGTAGGTGCTCGATCCAAACACCCCAAGAATTTAAATGGGGTGTTTGGATCGAGCACCTACGCACGTCGGATGCCGTTGATTCCCGCGTTGGCCCACTCGATTTTTTTTAAAAAAAATTTTGGACGGCTCGGATCGGCCGCCCGGTGGCCGGAGACGGCCGACAGTGCATTTTTCCTACGGAGACCTAACAAAAGGGTGTTAAGTGTCAATTCTGGATAGTTAGAGGGTGCACACTGTTGGGTTTTGTAGTCAGAGGGGGTTAAGTGAAAATTCGGGTTAGTTGAGGGGGGTTTACTGTAATTTACTCTTAACAAAATTCTAGTACTTATTGGTAGACTAACCTTATTATCCAAGGGGTAAAGTTTACCCTAGCATGTATTGACCAAAGGCAGGTACTAGGTGATCTTTAACTAGATTTCCAAATCAAAATTCCCTATTAAAGTATTTCAAATTGGCACATTTTTCCATTAAACTATTAGATTATGTACTTAGAGAATCCTAGGGTATTTATATTATATGGTATGTATACACGTCCAAGTATTCAAATATATAAGTAGGTACTATTAGTTACCATATAATTTATCAAGATTTCCAAATATCAAATAAAATATATTGCCAAGATTTTTCCTATTAAAATAATTCAAGAAGTACTAGTACTTATATATTTATTAGTGTACTTAGAAATCTAGGAAGTTGGATTTACCCATATTTTTAATGCATATGAACACATAGGAAAATTTAGGAAGTGATTATTTAAATAAATCTTAGTACTAGTTGGAAGATTGACTCTATTATCCAATGGATAATATTCTCCCTAGTAGTTATTGAACAAAGGATAAAAGGTTTAAGGAATTATATATATGTACTTGAATAATATTTAAAATACCCAAATATCCTTTAGGCATGTGAATATAAGTCTATATATAACTATATATAAGTACTTTATTAAATGTAGTAGAAGATATTTTTGATAGAAAATCTAGGTTTCCTATTGTTCAATGGATAAAAGTTTCCCTAACTTTTATTGTCCAATGGGTAAAGGTTCATCTAAGGTTAGGGAATTGTAACTAGGTGAATTGGTAGTTTGGTTTCCTCCAACTCATCGGTAAATTAACTCTACTTGTCAAGTAGGATTTCTAGCCGAGAAATAAAATTTTAAAGGACTATGATCTAATTACAACGGATTACTAGAAATTCAAAAGAATTTTAAAAGTAAAAATAAGTATTTCAAATAAAATTCAAATATTTAACGAAATTTTATATTTATCGAAAATCAGGGTCGTTACATATCGAGAGGCCAAGATCTGGTCCAAGCCACAAGTTTGCAGATGGCCTCCCTTGGCGGCTAGTTCAACCTTCACCACTTCACCTCTTCACGATTTCATTTATGTATTCATGCGTATTTTGTTGTTGGTTCTCTCTCCTCTTCGTAGATGGGCGAGCAGAAATTGGAAGTTAATTTGTACAGGCTTGTGGCCTATTAGTTTAAGTTGTTCTCGACTTTTTGCCCTTCGTTTTTCCTCCATCTTGTAGACGGACTAGAAACCCATGGATAGATCATTTCTATCTCCCTCTAGCTCTATGTAGCCACTTTTTTTTTTGGGTAAATCAGCTTGAAATAAAAAAAAAAGGTTAACCGAATGGAGATGCTTGTAGCCACTTGGCACAAGCATCTCCACTTTTCTCCTCTTTCTTGTCTTTCTTTTTCTTTTTTTCCTCTGGTGGTATGCCCCTTGTAGGCTGTACATTCGGTTATCCTTTTTTTCTATTTCAAGCTGATTTACCAAAAAAAAAAAAGTGTTATTTGAGGGATAGTGTAGGTGTTTTAAGAGGGGATGGGTATATTGGAAAGTTTAGGTGAATTTTGTGGGTTGTGGGAGTAAATTTTATTTTAAATATATGGGGGGCGGGTTACGTGGAGGAAATCGAGGGCTGTGAATCGCAGCCCCCTCTTTCATTGATATACTACACAGGGACGGAATCAAAATTTTACCCTAGCAGTGGCGAAATGTATACTAAGAAAATAAAAAGATGCATTACAATATTAATAGTCATCGACTAAAAAAAAATTAAAATAACATAACAAAAATTATAGTAAATGATATTTGTCATTTGCACAAGGAGTATAAAAATACTACTCTCTTCGTCCCTTTTTAAGTGTCCTGCTTCGTAATTTCAATTTATTAAAAAGACATCATCATTATACCTTTCACATTAACTTTTACCTCCACTTTCTCTCCTTACCCTCTATGAAAACATCATCATTACATTTTTACTCACTAGTTTTTCAAAATGAAATCTACTTTTAGAGGCAAAATGGAAAATTCATTGACTTTTATCCACTAAACTTTACAAAATGAACATTTATTAAGGGACAACCCAAAATAGAATACTGGACTCTAAAAAAGGGACGGAAGGAGTAACTTTAATTTTTTACATTAAGTTGTTTTAGGGTTAAAGTGTGGATTTTTTTTTCCCCTTAATTACACCTCATACTTTATATTATTTCACTTTAGCCCATTGAATTTAGTTTTGGAATACTATTTTGGATCTCCTTTCTTAAAAAAGTAGAAGATTTAGGACTAGTATATAACAAAAATAAGGAAAAAAATCTAGCGATTGTGAGACTATATAAGTTGGGGATAATTTTTTTTAAATACATATAATAATTGCAATTTTTAAAATTCTTGTCGTAGCGGCCGCCGCTACTAGACCCTCCTAGTTCCATCCTTGATACTACACCTTATAAGACAAGAAAATTTGAAATGAAATACGGTGGGAATAGAAGGGCTACTTGTGAAATTGCTATTTCAATTAGTATGTTGAAGTTGTTGTAACAAATATAAATACCTTAAAATTTTGATTACGTGATAACACGTGGTGTTATTGTTTCATTCGGAAGGAAGCAGAACTACAAATGAGCCAAGTCAAGCTTTAAATTGTTCGAGGCAATCTGATCCACCTCCTCCTAAGAAAAGTGTCAAGGCTGGCCAAGAAGGAGAATGGGTAAGGATTTGTAGGAAAGGCAAAGGTAAGTTCAGCTTGTCCAAAACTAGTCTTGCTCAAGCACGAGTCAAGCCGAAATAATTGAGCTTGAGCTCTGCTCGTTTAGTAAGGTGTTTGAACTCAGTTCGTTAACTAATGAGCCGCTAAAATGAGCCGAGTTTGGCTTGTTCACTAAACGAGTTTGAAACTCGATCTCAACTCGTTTATTCACAGGCTAAGCTGAGCTGAGCCCATAACAAACCTAGCCTTGAACTGCTCACAAGCGACTTGATTGGTTTGTAGCTTTAGAAGGACGATGATAGTCACAAAGGTGATACGCTGGAAGCCTGAAACCCAAACGAAAGTGTAAAGCAATTGATGAAACCGAATTACGGAGACCAAAGTAAAATCAACCTAAAACTAGAGGAACCAAGGGTGTTATTTATACCTGGTTAGAATGGTGGAACGGCGTCGTGCACTGACTTCGTCTTCGCCAAGAAGAAGGTTTTGGGGTTTTACATCATACCCTGCATTCTTCAACCCCGAAGAATCACAACCACCCCTCCCCCCCTCTTCTAAAAAATGGTGTTATCGAACAAAAAGCTAAAGCAGAAGCTCAGAGACTCTGTGGCCGAATCATTAACAGCATCGGAGGGAGCTCAGAAGGACCGGAACAAATCACAGCCCCAACACTCTCTCACATCCCTCCTGGGCTTCGCAACTCGGAAACTCAGGTTGTCCAAGAGAGAGAAACGCAGAAAAAACCCATCTTTGGGAGAGAAACGATCAGAAACCACCCCCTCTTCACAGGGTCTAGAGGTTGTGCAGAGAGTTGTTGAAATTGGTGATGATTCAGAGAAAGAGAATGGCAATAAGAAGAAGAAGAAGCGGAAGATAGATGAGGCGGGGTTGGAGAGCGGTGGGTCGGAGTCGGTAGAGAATGCGGTGGCAAAGAAGTCAAAGATGAAGAAGCTGGAGAGAGAGGAGGCCGGGTTGGAGAGTGGCGGGTCGGGGTTGGTAGAGAGTAGAGTGGCGAAGAAGTCGAAAAAGAAGAAGAAAAAGAAGAAGAAGAAGAAGAAGAAGAAGAAGAAGGATGAGAATGAGGGAGTGAAGGAGGGTGAGAAGAGTGCAAACGGAGTGAGTGAATTGGGTGGGATGGAAAGTATTATGGCGAGTGATGGGTATGCTTCTTGTTTTTCTTTTTGTTTGTATGCTTATGCGTTCGGTAGTTGTGTTCATTTTGTGATGTGCTTGTTCTGATGCATTGATTTGGTTGATTGGTTCTCTTTCTATCAAACTGCTTGTTTTTTTACTTTTGTGTGAAATGGTTCTATGTTATCACGGAAAGCTACTACCCTAGCGAATTACATTTTGGTACGAACGGTCCAAAACATTGTGTACACATTCCTTCCAATACGTTTAAGTTAGCGATCCAAAGCGAACCCCAATGACTTTCCCCAAAAAATCAACTTGTAAGGTAAGAAGTCTACTGAGAATGGAATTTTGGTGAGAGGAAATGTAAAAAATTTGGTCATTATGTTCCTAAAAATGTCTGAATAATTTTGCAAAATAACACTTAGTGATATCACTTGGAAGGATAAAAACTAATTGTCTTACCCATAGAAGCCTACCCCTACTAGCGTACCACAATTTAGACATGTGGCGTACTAAGTTTTCGTTCTCGTTCCTCATAGTAGTACGTTTCGTGTTCCAGGTAACCTAGAAATGGTTGAATTTGTTTTGTTTCGGTGCTTCCCCCCTCCCAAAAGAATTGACTTAGTTGTTTGATACCAGTTGTGGAAGGGGTTCAAGGACTTTTTTCTTGAGTAGCATTAGTTTTTCACTACGAAATTTGGACAGATAAGATGCAAGTAAGAACTCTAAGCTTCAAAAGCTCACTCCCAGTTGCAAGTTGAATATTGGAAGTCGAAAACATAGATGCTATGAGGAACCTCTTTCTCTTCTTTTACTTGCATATGTTTTCATGGGAACCAAGTTGGGGCATATAAATGTGGTGAATTTTCTTTGGAGGATATTCAAGGTGATTTAAGGTGCTTTATTACATTACAACAATAGCCAATAGTATTGGCTTTTTAGCGTTTCATTGGTTTCAAGTGTTGGGTTCTTTTTTTCACAGTCAAGAAATTATGGAGGTTGCTACAAAAGTTTACGTTGGAGGAATTCCATACTACTCAACCGAGGATGATATCCGGAGCTACTTTGAAAGTTGTGGTACCATTACTGAAGTTGATTGCATGAAATTTCCTGAGAGTGGGAAGTTCAGAGGAATAGCCATTATCAACTTCAAGGTAGGTACCTATGTATGCTAGTTTTGAACTTTAGTTGTGCTTGTTTTGTTTATTTATCTAAGATTCACGCTGAAAATGTTGGTTAACACACTTCACAACCCTTTCGAAGTGAGATTGTGTTATAGGTGAAATGGGTTTGTAGTTAGTTTACTTTTCCATAGATGTGTGTGTTGGTGAGCTTCCTGTGTATGTTGGTGTGTATATATTTGCTGTGGATGGGGTGTTCTCGGGATGACCAATATCACAAATTTGACATTGAATTTTCGAAGTCTTTGTTTCAATAAGCATAATGCAATTATGTTGTACATTGTTTACATTTTGAATGTGTGGGTGGGTGGTTTGGGCATGTATCTGTGTCCTGCTTTTCTTTACTGTATTTGTCTCAGAGGGGTTTCTTTTGGAAAGAACTGTCACCAATAGTGCCTGTTGGACATAAAAGCTTCTAACTAGATATCCTAAGTCAAAAGCTTCTGGGGGTATAGAAGCGATTCAGGCCTTAGTTTCATCAACACTTTTTGCCAGTATTTTCTTGTCACATGTAAGGATTTATAGAAGTCTTCTACTTCTGGTAATCTTTGGAGTTTGGGCTCTTAAGTCATCCCCTTGATTTCTAATATCATTGTATTTGGTGGCTGTTGCTTTTGAGTGGCAAAGTGAAGCAAGGGTTTCATTATTTCCTAAACCTTGTGTTCACCTTGGCAATGATTTATCCCCCCCTTTTTTTGAAACCACAGGCACGTGCCTCCCCCGGTTTAAATTTTTTATTTTTTTACACCAATGGATTAGGCACTTATCGGTATCCAAACAACTTGATTTTCACACATAGGATGGAAAGATAGCGATTTAAAAGATGAATGGTTTAGATCATTTAAAAAAAAAAAAAAACTCAATTGCTTTCATTTAAAGACCACTTGAGAATTGAAATGAACCTTTGTTACTTTTCAACACAAAAAAAAAGACCAGGACAAAATCTAACTTTACGCTTAACCTTCTGTTTCATATTTTTACCAAAACTGTACTAGAATACAAATGGATTCCCATTATATAGTGCCACCCCCCAATCTAAATCCTGGCTCTACCACTAAACCTCGGTGCTTATTTTGTAGCTCTCCCACTTGGAGGAACTTTCTCCTGTTGTGAACCGATTTGTTCTGAAGTTATGGCGACTTTCCATCTTGTGCACTATTCTTGTCGTAACAAGTGATTGGTGGAACTAATATGAGGTGAACACAAGGTTTAGGAAGTGAAGCGAACATTGAAAAATATAGTAGATGTACCTTACCAAGTGACAAAATAACCAATATCATCAAATAGGACATGCACTATTGTAAACAACATATGTGATACGCCAAGTACCATAGTTTGAAGTCCAAAAAGGTAGAACGTCAATAACCATACTGACAAAAAGAACATACTATGCTTCCATCAAAAGTAAACTTTGAAGTTTGAATGTTTAGCTATAGAATTAGAAACATGATAAAGTAATAGTAGGCTAATTGTGGTCTAATTGATGGAAGTGTTGCAGAGGAGTCAATTCAGTCGAAGGAAAGGCCAATGTAGTTGAAGAGGAGAAGAAGCGCCAGTGGAAGATTGTATTAGACGATTAGGGATTTTTCTAGAAGCTGTTATCTGGTGCTTTTATCTCATTAAAAGTTTTGATCTGGTGCATTGGATCTCAATCAGAGGCAGATAGACTGTAAAAATGGACAGCTCTGATTAAATACACAAATTTCTTATCTTAGAGTTGATGGTTAAGCGTGCGCTTCATGCACCTTGGGCTTAGTCCCGAAGCGCGCGCTTTTTGCGCTTCGCTTCTGCACATTGAAGCCCCACACCTGCGCCTCGCTCTACTTTGCTCTTAAGCGCGCTTTTTAAATCACTGGGTGAAAGAATAACCAATATGAGGTGGCACAACATTTAGAGGTAGAACATCTCTCTTAGGAAATAAGTGATGTGTGGTAGAGCAGCACCAAATGGGGCAACCTTCAAGCAATAATATTCGTTAAAGATGATTAACTCAAAATTGGAAACCATACTCCCAAGTGGACCAAGCCTGTCTCTCCAAAGTACTTCGTTTCCGTTCCCCACACAAGCACCACATGAGGCATCATAGCACCACCATCCCGGGTTTCTTCCTGTGTCATCTTTTGTCATTTCCAATAATTTCAACAGCTGAATCTTGCATTACCTAGGAACCTTAAAATGGGCCAGAATTAATTCCTTATCTCCCAACAGTCACTTTACAGAGCAATATTAGTAAACACAAATTCTTTGAGGATATTATGTTCGAGTGTTTCACAATCATGATAGATGCTTTCTGGACGAAAAAGAAGGTTCAATACAACGATGTGGGACATGCAAGTTAAGATTTTGGTTGTTGTTTAGAGAAGACAGTATACATTTAGAGGTCAATAGCAAGTGGTGGTTAAGGTTGAGCTTGGGTGGCTGGATCTTTAGTGGGGAACAACTACCATGTACAGCAGATGCTTTGTTCTTCCATGCATAAATCATTTTATTCCACCACATAGCAGTCCTCTCCTTGGATTTGTGAATGAGTTACATGGTCAGTGGTTTTCTTCAGGCTAGCCCAGAAAGTATCCCACTCTTCATTGTGACTTGCTAGCTCACGTTCTTCCTCGTAGAGCAGATACCTATTCCCTCTGTTCAGCTATATTTTTTGTATACTTAGTGAAAAATTTCAGACATGGCAAAGAAGGATATTTCAGTTATATTTGCTTGGGTCCTTTGTTTCAAGCATCGTGTCATTTTCTCAGGCTCTTTTGGTTGACGAACTTAAATAAACAAGGTGTCCACATTAGCAGCAAACATTCTGCCATTGTTCAATTCTCAACCTGTTGTTTCTCCGTTCATTCATCACGTTTACTGGAAATTTACGATGTTTTTTTATCATCTCCCTTTTGGGTGTTAAACAGCTGTAAGAGATGATTAGTAGTCATTATAGCATCTTTACCATTATTAGAGTTCCTAAGTGCAAATAATTGCAACGTGTGTTTACTGGCCTTGTTTTCTGTCTCCGTTCACGTTGGCATGTGTTGCTTTCACACGATCTCCCTCTTCGGTTTAAAGACACCATTACAAGAGATGATCAGTTGATGACATACCATTTTTGCAATAGGCGATTAACCATGTATGAACAAGTGTGACCTGTGATTCTGTGTGACAATGGTCAACATCCTTTGACCTTGGTTTCTAGTAGAAGGAACATCTATAGTGATAATGAGTTATGATTCAAATAGGGGCCTTATCCCAATAACCTAAAAGACTTTTGGTTGAGCTCAATAATGGATACTGTAAACACCATTCAAAGGTTCACTAACTCTCCCGACATAAAACTATGAATAGTTTATGCTAAATCAATGTCCATTGACTGTGAGCCAAAAAGGAGGCTTTATCTTTTTTTTTTGGTCAAACGGAAATTGAAAAGGAGGCTTTATCATCTGGATGAAAAAAAATTGTTGGTTGAGGTGAATAATTGTTACTAAAAGCATGTCTAGGGAAGAAAAATTCACTATGGAAGTAAACTTTTTGAAGCTACGTTGTCTGTAAGGTGCACTAACTCACCTTAATATATAACAGTGGAAGGTTTATGCTTCTCTTGGCTTCTAATGGCCCGGAGTCTTCTGACCATGTTAGTAGTTCATGTTTGTTGTAGTACTTGGCATTCATGCCTCACATAACTTTTTGAAGTACACAAGACGGATTTTTAGGTCTTTTCTTCTGTCTCACTGTTGTACCTTGATCTATTTGCGAAGAATCAGCTATACTTGTAACTTGGCAGCCCCCTGGTAGAGGAGTGTCCTTAAGGTTGTCTTTTACCAAAGTAATTTTGGTTTATCCTAAATTATAGACTTTCCTTTATTTTCATAGCTCTAGTTTTGATTCCTTAATTGTTACTCTTATCTTTTGTAATTTGCTTTTGTGCCTTTGCCATAAGGTGGCATTGTGGAGGCCTATTTGAGTGGCTAGTCTACAAGGTCCTTGACTCCTTGTGGCCTATGTAGATTGAAAGAAGATCGGAATAAAATATGGTTGGTAAATAGAGGCATGATTATTTGGGGTAATAAGGTTTAGAAACATCCCTGCAATGTCAGCTATCAGTGAATGACAAGATTTCAATTTTAGTTGCAGCATAAGTTTCTTCCTATCCCCAAAGTTCAAACCAAAAAAAAGAAAGAAAAAGAAAAGGAAAATATTACGGCGAAACAATATCAGCCTTCCTTTTAGTCCAGGTCCATTCAAACTCCCAACTCTCTTCAAAATGTTGGGATTCCATTGGTTGGATTAAAATGAGGGAGTGAGGGAGACCTGAAGGCTCTTCAAAAAAAAGAAAGAAGGGAGATCAGAAGGATTCACTCGAGTTGGGAATTTTTATTTTTGTGCCTGGATTTCTACATTTGTTTCATTTAAAATAACTCACTGGAGTTCTTGTGGGCTTGATAGTTGATTTTGTTCATGTATTCCTTTTGCAGACTGAAGCTGCAGCCAAAAGAGCCTTGGACTATGATGGATCTGACATGTGAGTAATAAACAAAAACATTTTATTACTAGCATTTTAACTTTCCTGCTCATGCTTACGAAAACTCAATCTTGTGCAGGGGTGGACTAATCTTGAAAATCCAGCCCTACAGGTCAACTAAACCTAAAAAAGCTTCGAATTTCGCCCCTGCAATCATGAAAGGTTACAATAGGATCTATGTTGGAAATCTATCATGGGAGATAACCGAGTATGAACTGAGGAAACTTTTCTCGGGGTGCAATATTTCTGCTATTCGATTTGGCAAAGACAAGGAAACAGGTGAGTTCCGAGGTTATGCCCATGTGGATTTCGTGGATAGTCTCTCTCTAAACATGGCATTGAATTTGGATCAAAACATTGTTTGTGGGAGACCCGTGGGAATAAGATGTGCAGTTCCAAAGAAAGCAACGGAAAGCAAATCCAGAAGTATGCCATTATCTAAGGAAGCTGATACCAACTCTAAATCTATGCCACCACCTAAGGAAGCTGATACCGAGGAACCAAAACCCAAGGAAGCCGAGAATCCGGGGATGGCCGCTGTTAGTGGAAAGATAAGGAGAAGAACTTGCTATGAATGTGGTGAAAAAGGCCATCTTTCAACGTCTTGCCCAAAGAAACAACCTGCTGACTTAACAAATAGCAGTGCTACTTAGGTTCTGTTTGTTTTGACCTATTATTTTCAGTAACATAATTTCCTGGATTTGGGTCTCTCTTTTTCTTTTTTCTTTCCAGCAAGTTTTTGTTTTTCTCCGAGCGAAGGTTTCAGGTGTCTGGTGCACTTAATTGGTGTAAGACAATTCGGAAGGTAAAATATTTTTTACAGCTAAACAACTTACGGAGCTGCTTTTCTGCTGCTTCTTATCACTAGAATTGCACAGAAGACTAGAAGTACAAACCGAATATGATTTAGAGCATCTGCTGTTTTTTATCACTAGAATTGCACAGAGGACTAGAAGTACAAACCGAATATGATTTAGAGCACCTCCAACCCATCTCTCGTAGATAATGATTTTTTTTTTTTTGTACTAACTCCATTTCACATTCATTTTTGTCTCTAAATAAGTTTTCTCCAAAATTTTCTTTTAGTTCTTTGAGTTCTAAATTTTAAGCTATTGGACTCATTTTAGATGGATTGTTGATATCTTTTCAGTGGTACCAATTTTATAAGAATCGGATGTATAATGTTAAAGACATGTATGTTTTACGGATTTTTTTTAACAGAAAGTAATAAAGATATTGTTGGCATTACACAAAGATACTCCGAGAATGGAGATTTTGAAAAGAGAGAAATGGAGGTGTCATTTTGGTGGGAAAGTCTCCCTATATGAACATAATGATTTTTTTTTTTTTTGATATGGGAGTATATTGAAAATTGATTCTCCGTTTTAAAACCTCAAATAGATTGTGGGTTGTAATGACTTGATTCTGGAAAATAGAGGTTTTTTTTTTTTTTGGTGCCTTTGCCAAATTTGCCAATTGCCATCAGACCCCACTAAACGACGACAAACTCACACTTGTATGTCCATTTACTTCCAATTTAGTTCAGTTTCAACACTATTTCCTTGTCTCAGACCACCTTGCATGCATCCCTCATTCCTACCGTTCTTCACAAAGCCATTTCACATAATTATGCATGGGGTGAGGTGACCGAAGATTTACCGACAAATGAAGTTAAATATAGGTGAAATTACACGGACACCCCCTAACCTTTAAAAACGCTCATACATACCCCCTCATCTACTGAAAAGGGAAAAAAAAACCTCAACGCCGTTAACGGAATGAACGAAATGTCAAATATACCCTTGGTGAAATTACACGGACACTCCGTAACCTTTAAAAACGCCCATACACACCCCCTCATCTATTGAAAAGAGAAAAAAAACCTCAACGCCATTAACGGAATGAACGAAATGTCAAATATACCCTTTGTTATGAAATGGAGCAACAAGCATACGCCACACTTCACAAGATCAGAAAATTCTCTCCACCCTACACGATCATGGCGCCTCTGTCTCTCTTTCCCTCCCTCTTCAACTTGCATTGTAGATCATGGCTAACCCTAGATCGTGAAGAAAACCTAAGTTTCGAAGATCATCGGATCGTGTACACTGTAGAAAAGATGTAGATCGTGGCAAACCCTACTTTGGAAGGTATGTTTTATATGTAAAAAAATCCTAGATTTTCTTATTAAATGGCGCAAATGTAGATGTATATGTTCATATTATATGATATATGAATACATTAGGGTTTTTGTTTGGGAATAGTAGGATTTTTTGAAAGGTGTTGTACAGTGGTGACTTCGATTACCTTTAAAAATTGGGACTTTTGTTGTTTTGCATTTGCTTGTCATCCATTTTGTATTTGAAGACTTCAAGGGGGCTTTTTCTCCACAACGGCAGTAGGAATCAACCCAGTTTTGGGTTTGGTTGGAGTTGTAGCTCTAACTGCAACTATTAGATCTGTTGTTGGTGTGGCTATGGTGGCTACTATAGCTATTGTTGTTACTTGCCACCTTCCATGGCTGCTGTAGGAGAGAGAGAGAGAGAGAGAGAGAGAGAGAGAGAGAGAGAGAGAGAGAGAGAGAGATCTAATACAGAGTGAGAGAGGGAATCTCTGATATAAAGTGAGAATGAGGACTGAGGTATGAAAGGCAATTGGGTATATGTTGCCGTTAAAAGGCATTTTTGTCTAAAATTTGGCAAAAGTATTGACATGTGCCTTGCAACAAAAAGTACTCAAACAGAAGAGTGCTCCTTGGGTAACGATAAAAGATGATGGGGTGTGTATGGGCGTTTTTAAAGGTTAGGGAGTGTCCATGTCTAAATCGAATAGATGAGGGGGTGTTCGTGTAATTTCACCTTAAATATAAGATCTTAAGAAAGAACAAGCCCTCTTCTCCATTTTTCTATTTTCCCTCAACCCCCCACCCCTGTCCCCCGTCTTCTTTTTTTTTTTGGGTAAATCAACTTGAAACTAAAAAGAGGCTAACCGAATATACAACCTGCAAAGGGCATACCCCAGGAGGAAAAACAAAACAAAACAAAAATTGAAGAGCTAAGTCAAGCGGCTACATGAGGGATAATACTAGAAACTAGCAAAACAAAGAGATGGAGACAAAACAAATAACATCAAGAGAACCCCAAGATACATTTGTTTCCTAACTATCTACAAATTAAAGGGATAAAAACACCTTCCAAATTACTGAGATGGAATCAATATCACCATCGAGAGCAGCCCGGAGTATTGAATAGCAACCATAAGACCCATGACCAAACTGCTCCTTACAATGCATAAGAGCATAACAATGAACTTGTGACATCAGACATGTATATTGTTACCATTATGGGCGGCAGCTTGTAGTATGCAGATAGCAACCAAACCAATGGCACAACATAAGTGTCCGTAGCAAATACAGTAGCAGCAACTAAGGGCTACCAAACAGCAAATGACACAGCAGAACAGCAAACAGCAAGTGTCAACAGTAACAGCAAATGGTAGAAGCAACCATGACAGCCAGGCACAACAGCAGTCACACAGCAGCTTGCCACAAAAGAAATGCAAATGACAACTAGGGAGCTACTCTCTATATGAATTCGGAGATAAATTCTTATATAGTCTCTATATTAATTCTTTCTATCTTAATTAAGATAGAGAGAGTTAATTAGAGAAAATTAATAGATCGTTGGAATTAAATATACAATTCCTGAAAATCTCTCATATACAATCCGATTCTTTTTTTTTTTTCAAAAACAAATAAGAGGCAGGAAAGTCAAAATGTGAAAAGAATCGGAATAAATGAAAAGCTTAAACATTCCAGGGGACAACCCCCTAAGGATAGGTCAAAAGAAAAGGAAAGCGAGTAAAATTAGAGTACCAACAAGACTGCTACATAACAACTGTAGTGGCCTGAATAAATGGGGCTCTGTATCGGCCCCGAGGACATTACCGAGGAGTCCGTACCGACCCCGAGGACATATTACCGAAGGCTCCGCACGGACCTCGAGGACATATTACCGAAGGCTCCGTACCGACCCCGGAGACATATTACCGAGTGTACCCAAGGGCTCCATACCGACGTCCGAGCATAGCACCGAAGGCTCCCGAGTAGGCCTCTTGCACCTAATGTGACACAGCATCGAGAAGAATCCTCGCGAAAGGCTGACCTGGCCATGTGCTCCGTAACCGCCTTATCTAGTGCGTCATCTATGATGTCACCCGAGACGGTTACCCGAGCGTGACCTCCACGCGTTGGCTTGAAGGCCAAGTAAACCTAGGTCTATAAATACAAAAGGACGCTCATTATGAAAGGTACGCCATTCTTCCCAAAACGCTAGACCTAAACCTCTCTCCTTACATCTAACTTGATCGTCGGAGGGTCACTGGGCTTCCATAGCCCTAGTGGCTTGTTGCAGGTCCAGCGGCGAAGGCGTGGAGCAAACAAAGGAAGGAATCGGAATCCTCTCACAATCGGGATCCCGACAACTGGTGGAAAACGCCGATCTGGTCATCTAAAGCATGTAATAGCACTGTTCATTGCACTGTTCGTGTTCTTCCCGAGGTCTATATTCTTCCCGATGCCTATCTCCTTCCCGAGGCCATCAACGCTCTTCCCGTCATGGCCAAACAGTCGTTAGGGAGGACACTGTTTCTCCCTAACCCAAGTCCTATCTTTTTCTCCCTAGATCTAACTTGATCATCAGAGGACGTACAGAGCTATAAGGAAGGAGCCAGGAGCGGAACCCGAACCGACTGATCCAAATCCGAACCCCGACAACAACCATATGCACAACAAGATAGACAATGAAGAAGTGCATAGCAGACATATACTCAGAGCATTGTAGACAAAGCAGCCAATGCTCAGAACCTCAAGAGCTAATACTACTGAACCATAAACAATGCCCAAAATAATAGCTCTAAACAGTATCCAAACAGTTTAAAAGGATTAGAAAACAATTGATAAGTCATAAGGAGCCACAAAGAAAGGAAAACGAACTAGCTTCCTTCATAAAGGAACCAGAAGGCCTAATCCAATATCTGCTCACCATACTACTCCCTCGAGGCCTAAACCACCAATAACCTGGAAGCAAAAGGTGTATCCCAACTCCCTCACCTCGCCCTCACAAAAAGACTCCGCCTAGATATTACCTCCTCTCAAAAGAAGGATGGGGCTCAATCACACATCTCACGGATACACACATATGTAGGCACAGACAATTCTCAAGGAATAGATCACATAACACAGGTCTTGCAACCTAAAACCCCCAACAACAAATGCAAAAAAAACTAGCTCCGACGATAAGATATATACCTGGTAATAGAAGTACTAGAGGTACTAGCAGCCAAGAATTCAGTCACTCTATTTAGGAGCAATTGCCTTCAAGCTTCCTATCAAATCTGATATTACAGTAAGTAAACAGGTGAGATGAATGAGATAATTTAAATAAAAATTTCCTCATATTCCTCTCAATCCACTCATGATAGACAGTGGCAGTAAATACCAATTTGGTAATGACTGTTTTAATTAGAGGTGGCAAATGGGTGGGTCTGAGCTGGTTAAAACGGGTCATGTGTCAAATATGGACGGGTCGAATATGGGTCGAAAAGTAAACGGGTTGGAACGGGTCAAGTCGAATAGGGGTCAAGTCAAACCCAAACCCGCCCGACTCGACCCGTTTTCCTCTTCTTTATGATTAAAACTCAATTTTTTTTTTGAATATAAATGAAGCAATTAGAGGCTAAAGAAGCTTTAAAAAAAATCAGGTTTTTACTTCTTTTTTTTTTTTTTTCCATTTCCAAACAGTAACGTAACTTCGACTAGGAGTCAGAGGCCGCATCAGAGAATTGTCTGGAAAGGCGATGATTGCACCGATTGTACAGTTTTGGCCTTTGTTGCGTTCGCCGAAGCCACCGCTTAGGTTTGGATTAAAAAGTCAAGTGACTTTTTTTTTTTTTTTGTCTCCATTCAAATTTTTTTGCATTTGTTTGTTTTGCAATAAACTTTTTATCCCTATTAGTTCGTCTCGATGAGAGCATCAAAAAAGTAATTTTTTTTTACTTTTGCTACTAAAAAAATGCAACTATCAAAATAAACAAACGTGAGGATAATGCTTTCAAAAATATTTGGGTAAAAGTCATAATTTTTTACTTTTCTGATTGGAGCGAATAAAAAATCGTAAAATACTTGTCGCAAAACGACAAACGTGGAAAAAGTTGAATAATGACAAAAAAAAAAAAAAGCCCTGAAGAGGGAGAGGAGCTCAAGGGATTGATCTTGTAATTATATTTTTGGTCTTTTTGAAAAAAATTATGAGTTTCGGTAAAAAAAATTTACTTTTCCGATTACTATCATCGAGACGAATCATTAATGCCTTGTTCACTTCGCGATTCAAAAAGAATTTTTCAAAAAATTCCCCCTAGATTCCTCCTACTTTCCACATTTTTCTCTCTATCTCTCTCCACTCATTACCCCTACTATTTTTCAAAAACACTTTTCAAATCCCAATCCAAACAAAGCATAAGTCACAAAAGTTTAACGCAAAATTAACAAATGCAAAAAAAATTCAAATAAGGACAAAAATAAGCCACTTATCTTTTAAATTCAAACCCATCCTAAATTTAGTGCATTACTTTTTTAGTTTTGTTGCAGAAACAATTAGAGAGAGAGAGACAAAGAGAGAGAGGCGATTTTTTAGAGTGATAGTACAATTGGTCTTCGGATATAGAGTACTCTATTTTGAACTTCATCCCGGCCAGTGCGAGAATCAGAGATGACGGGAGAGAGTACAGGCGAGAGAGAAAAAGGGTGTTGGACCATTTTTAATTCTAGCCCATATTAAACTCACTCTCAACCCATCTAAACCCATAAAAATATGGGTTGATATGGGTTCAACCCATTACACAATATGGACAGGTTGGGTTGGGTTACAAGTGGACGAATTTGGACAGGTTAAGAAATATGGGTTGGGATTGCCACATCTAGTTTTAATAGACTTGCCTTTTATGTTAGAGAGAAAATTGACCCACTCCGTCCAAGATCTAGAGGGCCAGGAGACATGAAGTTTGGAAAGGATAGTGTCCCACACTTGTTGAGAGAAGGAACAATTGAAGAAAAGATGGTCATGGCTTTCACTCCAAGTGCAGAAGCTGCACTGTAGAGAGACGTTGAGGCCATAGAGTGCTAGCCTATCTGCAGTGGATAACCTATTCTAAATAGCTAGTCAAGTAATAAAGCTACATTTTGGGATGTGACCTGAATACCATACAAGTTTATGCCACACAACCTTTGGAAATAGAGTTCTCAATTTGTTTCAAAGAGATGCAACTGAGAACTGGCCGTTAGGATTGGGGGTCCATCTAATGCGGTCAAGCTCACTCAATCTGGATGGAATTAGAGGTGGCAAGGTTCTTCTGATCTCAATGAGCTCCACAGTTTGGGTTATGGGGAAGGTCCAAATAGAATTGAGGATAATGTGGGATACTGGAGCATCTCTAGGGATGCCAGAGTCAAAAGCAACTCTAGGGCTGAACTTCTCTATCAAGGGCCAAGTGGATGCCAGTTATCATACCACAAAGAGGTGGATTGGCCATTACCTAGCACACTAAAGAAAAAGGGCTGCACTAAAGGTCTGATATTCAAGAGTTTTCTCCATACCCAAGAGTAATCACCTGGAATTTTCAAAGTCCAAAAATTCCTTCTTTTTATGAAGTATGATTTAACCCATTGACACCACATGGACTGTTCCCCACTTGAAATTCCCCGTCTTTCCTTCTCGTTTTCTTCCATTTTCCTCATTTCCTACCTCCATGGTTGTGAGATGGTCGAGACGCTCTTCTTAGGGCCCGATTGGTTGGGGTATTAGGAAGGTGGATGACCTAATGAGGGGGATGATGAACTGATGGGATGTTTTTGCCTCGGTTTGGTAAACAAAAGTATATCCAAATTAATATTTTTTTGGGGGGTAAATTAGCTTGAAATTAAAAAAGGTTAACCGAATGTACAGCCTACAAGGGGCATCTACCAGGAGGAAAAGAAAATGATAAGAAGAAAAGTGAAAAAAATGCGCTAAATCATGCACAACCCGCATAGAGAGTATAGTAGAATAAAGTAAATAAAGAGTGCTTTGTGATTTTTTATCATTTCCCATTGCACAATCCATCTAGGAGGATGAAAGCACAACAGGGCAAGATACAAAATAAAATAGCAAGTATGATGACATAAAAGTTAACTATGACCTGGCACAACCCGCCAGGCTACGCTATAAGATACAATAGTCACGCTCAAAAAACGACCAACTGATGAACCATCACTAAGGAAATCCAGCAACATAGCAGTTTGGCATGGAGGGGAGGCTGAACAGCTACTACAAAGAAACTAGGTACTGAGAAGAGGTTCGACTCGAAGATGACGGCATCCGACAAAGGGCCCAACCCTGCACACCACGCCCCAATCCCACCAATCTACTACTCCCTCAACCAAAATCCCAAGGCTCGCCAGAAAACAACCCACCCACCCACAGCCAAAAACCAATCACCATAGCCGCCAGAGAAGGGATGCATAAACCAAGATTCTAAAACTCCAATCTAACCTAGTGAGTCAAACGCAATACCCACCTCTAAGAGAACAACTACTACAGAGGAACTAGGCACCGAGAAGAGGCTCGAACTGGAGATGTCGGCATCTAACAAGGTTACCCCCAAAGTACCCTGTACACCATGCCCAATTAAAGAAGCAAAGAAACTAGGAATTTAGAAAAGCTCAACAAAGAACATGAGCTATGAAACCATCACTGACCATAAGAAACCATCACAATCCAATTAAAGATCACAATGTAACCCAATTAGTCTACTGTAAAATACCAGGCCATCATGCAATTTCAACCGGGTGTGGTCCAAATTGGAACTTGGCACTGCTATGGAACTCAACATGGGTCATAATACACCACAATTAATCGCGTACGAACTGAACTTAACGGAAATGATTGGGAATCGATATTTACCTCTGCAAATCCAAAAGCTATTTAGGATTGACCCTAACACTGAGCCAATGTTAGCACTAAGCAGGTATTCTAACTGTAAATTCCACCAGATCTGACCAGCTCACCACCATTTCCGACGAGCAACTGTCCTCCGCCATGCATAGCTTCGGGACCAAAGCCGTGGAAATAATGGTTGCGAAGCTAATACGTCGGAACTGGGATATGATCTCTGGAGACTCCTTTTGCCGTGAATAGGACCCACGAGTGAAGACTCAGGGTCATCGCCATGAAACCCACGAACAGGGATACCTCACCATCCGTTCCCAACCCTTCCGGCTGGGTGTGGATGCTCAGAATACTCAGTTGTTGTGGGTTGGTGTTGGGTCGATTCACCATGGAAGATGTGAAGATTGGCATAGGAGAAATGGTGGGTAAATCGTCAGATCTCCTTTCTCTGGTTAACCCTTCATCGGTTGTGGGAATCGGTTTAAGGGATGGATTAAAGAAGATACACAGATTTAGGAGTGAATCTATTTAAACCACCTGATATAATCAGTGGTTTGTGTTTCAAAAAACTGATTTTGGTAAAGGGGAGTGCATTCTCTCTCTATTCCTAGAGAGAGAAGCTCTCAACCCTTTGATTTCTTTCCAAATTAATTAAATCATCCCCCAGCACTGTTGCAACTAAATAATACCTTCTAGGGGTATTTTATTTATGGATGGATTTTGGGTATTATTAATTAGTAAGGGCGGATGAGGCCCTCCTCATCCCCCTCCCCTAACATTTTAACTTTAAAACAACCTTATCCCCCCCGTTTTATCCTTTATCCAAACCAAGACGGTGAAATTTCATGTTATCTCTATTATAAAACAGAAGGGCATGGGGACAAGTTGTTAGAACGGCTTAGATTCATTTGATCCAAAGGCTGTAGTGCATCCTCCCACTTCCCGGTTAAGTGCCTATGATTTTCACCTAAATCACACAACTGTCATCTCCTTCCAACCAGGATACGTAGTGCCGTAGGCACGGGTTAGCACTAGTTCTATTATATTTTTTTATGGTATCTTTAAGGCGTTGTTTTCCCTCCCTCTTACTAGATGGATTGAAAACAACGCTTATCTTTTAGCCCATGTAGCCAATTGGCATAACAAATTTTCTTTACTCTCTTTGCTTTCATTTCTTTTCCTCCTGGGGTATGCCCTTTGTAGGCTGTATATTCGCTTAGCCTCTTTTTTCAATTTCAAGCTGATTTACCCCCAAAAAAAACTTGTTGACACCCCAATCCGGGATTTCGGATTATCTTTAATTTTGGCTTGGTTGGCTCCCCGATGATGAAATAAAGAAAAACATACATTCAAGGCTTGGATCGCTACTACTTCACTAACCTCAAGAAAACTCCTTTTCAAACATGTAGTGTGGCCCCAGTTCAATTGCAAAAGAGAAACATGCGTTTGCTTTGTCCAAAAACAACTTTTTCCATGACATGCTGAGGGTAAAATGGGCGCACATTTCAATGTACAAAACATCTCTAAGTGAAACCAATTGGGTTAGAAAGAGGACTCGACAAGCTTTCCAACGCTTTGAACTGCGCTCAAATCTAAGTTCAGGAGTGTCTGGGGCGCCCCTGCAAAGTTTGGTGTGTTGTGCTGTCACACAATACCGCGCGGCATTCCAAAAATCACTCCACCGCACAAGATTTCAATATACCGCACAGCCTTTTGAAACACTGTCAAAAGGAGCGTATAGCAGATTCCCATGCGCGTTAGCAAAGCGGTCAGGGCGCGGTTTTTTGCCTTTGGGTACACTCCAAGCATATACATGCCCTCTACCTCCCCTTATAAATACACCCCTCCTCTAGTTGAAAGGCAATCCTGAGAAAATTCATTCTAAAATTCTTTGGGATCCCTTCTTCTTCTTTCATCTCTACACTCCCATTCACTTCTTTTTCTCCAACTCATTGATAACATCCAAAAACTAGTCCAATCTCCACATTGCAAGCACTGCTCTACCTCATTTCAAAACCCCCTCCAAGCTCCTACAGAGAAAAGATCTACACTCCTTTGCTCACAAGTCTCTCAAAACCCAGTCCAATCTCCATATCTCATCCACTGTCAAAACACAAGCAAGAGGTATATCATTTCCTTAAGGCTTGAATCAAGCTCATAGCCGTGAGAGGGGCCTTGTGGGGCCCATCGCAATCTTCTGTACTGGGTATGGGTTGCACATAAGCCTTACATTTTCAAAGATCAAAACCAATTTTCGTACAGCACTCAGTGTGCCGTGCTGCATTGCTATGGTATATTGTAGTACTGTGTGGTATTTTTATGTTTATTGTTAGCTTTTATTCACCTCTTTGAAATCATAGGCCTGCTGGTTTTCCGAAAACATAATAATAATAAATAAATAAAAAGAAGAAGAAGAGAAAACTCCTTTTCAGACTAGAAAAGCTAGTTTCAAGTCACAAACCATTTTACATGAATTGCGTATCGAAGATTAATGAAAGGAAGGGTTCTAAACCATTTGCTTTAAACATCTAACTTGTTTTACGCAAACCCTCCTGAGGTTAGTCTCCAATCTCCAATATGGAGTCGGAACTGTCTGAAAAGGGTAAAGATGAAGTACCGTACGTGCGGTGTTCTGGTAATACCATGCAGCGTTTTATTCCACCGTGCATAATCATAAAAGTTCCAGAGAACGTTAAGAACGCAGCACGGCATTCCATTCTGCCGCACGGTATTTTGGTTTACATTAATATTATTGTTTCATTTCCAGTTTTCATTCCATTGTATATTTTCATTCATATCATTCATTTGTACATATTTGCCACATTTATGAATGACTTTAATGCCACCTGTTTCATTTCAATCTTTTTTGCAAAAGTTAAAAGTTTTTAAATGGTTTTGAAGTCCCCATTTAAAATGCTTAGTAGAGACCGGTTTATACCGGGCGAGGGGGGTGCTTTTCAACAAAATCTTCCCCATTTGTAACGTGGCTCCCAAACCCAAAATTTTTAAGTTTTTCGCTAGACCAAAAGTCTTATCATTTTTCTAAAGCAAACTCTCGGTTTCTTGGGTCGTCCATTTCAAAAATCTAGGTGGCGACTCTTGGGCGCACCGGTTGGGGAGCCCACAGTGGCAACTCTGCTGGGGGCTTTTATTCAATATTTTACTTGTGCATTTTTTTTTCTCCAAAAAAACCAAAAAAATGTGTTGAATAATTAAGAGAGCCAAGCTTGAAAGGCATTTTTCTTTGGGGATTTAAAGTCATTTGAAAAATGTTAACTTTGTTTCTTTTACACTTTGCATAGCACAAACCTCGCTAGTGTGTTCTAGCAATCTTGCCCGGCTTGCCGGCGACAAGCACTCCCAGGATGCCTAGCAACCTCCGACCATGATGAGTCATCGTACCATTCAACCGTTGCCTTACTGTACACTTGGCAACGGGATGTACATCTTGACTCTAGTCCGGGGAACCCTGCTAAACCAAAACCGGTCTTTTTGCACAAGTACATAGCCGTAAAACCCTCCAAACTAGGACAGGGACCCATCTATTAGGGCTATATGTTATACTTTGCTCACATGTCATGTCTCATCATCATGCTACATTGCACATGTATAGTTTGAACGTTAGAGTAGTTCTAAGACTTTTCTCTCTCTCACACGGTCTTTAAAAGGTTGCTAACATCCGATGAAAGAGTCGTGCCCCATGGGGCTTACATTGCTTAATATTAATGAGTCCTTAAAATGACATGCTAAAGGAAAATCAAATCTATTTAAGTCTTAAATACATTTTCAAATCAAAGGCTCAACAAAAACAAAAACAAAAACTCAAAAACTTAAAAAAAAAAAAAGGGAAAAGAAAGGGGAATGACTGAAGTGATAATGTCGTGATACTTACACCAATTGGGTTATAGTATAAAGTTGCTTACACCATTTAGGCCAATAGCGCCATGTCCCTCACGCCGTTCTGGTCACAATACCGTGTCATTCTTACTCCGTTATTTTCAAAACCAAGATTGAGCCTTTGAAAGAAAACAAATTAAGGACTTAACTTGTTTTGACATGTCTTAAGCTTCGTTGTTTACAGAGGATACACTGTTAAAAGAAACTCTGAGGATCAAAGCAACTTTTTAAACCGTTTTCTTGTGAGTCTAGAAGACTTAAAAGCTATGGAGTTTGAGATACCTTTGGTGTTCGTCATGCCTGAACAACCCCTTTGGTCTGGATCTAGCCCTAGGATGTGCTTGTATCTAGGTTCTAGCAACCTTATTGCTTTATCTCGGATGGTCAAGATAAGGAGCTTGGCTCTGATTCCGAATCATTCGAAATTAAACTACCTGACATGACTTACCCGTGGTTGCTAAAACCCTCGGTACAATCACACCCTAAGTGAGATTTGGAGTTGAGAAAGGTTTGTAGGAAGTTAGGACGGTGAAATATCAAAATTTATTAAGTCGTCAATACATTTTTTAATCAAGTATTCAATGGAGATTAAGGAAACAATTAAGCTACAATGTCGTGATGCTCACACCACCCTAGGTTACGGTGCCAAGTCACTTACACCGCTTAGGTTGATGGAGCCATGTCGCTTACGCTGCCTCGGTTAGGGTATCACGTCATTTACTCCTAGCGGTTTCTAAAACCAAAATCGAAACTTTGAATGAAAAATGTTAGGGATTTAATTTGTTTTGTCATCTCCTGAGTCTTGTCATTCATGATCAAAGGATACACTGTTAAAAGAAACGCTGAGGATCGAGGCAGTCTTTAGGGATCGCACTGTCAGTCTAGGAGACTTTAAATCCTTGGAGTTTGTGATGCCTCCGGCATTCATATTGCTCTGTCTCGGATGGTCAAGATAAGGAGATTGGCTCTGATTCTAAAGCATTCGGAATTTAACCTACATGACCGACCTACCCGGATCATCGAAAGTCATCTGTGCCATGTCTTAAGTGAAATTTGAACCACTGTAGGTCCTTAGGACAGTCTATGAGACTTTAAATCCATGGAGTTTGCAATACCTCCGGTGTTCGCCTTGCCCAAACAACCCCCGATCTAGGCTAGCCTTAAGAACGCTGGTATTTGGGTTACAGTAATCTTATTGCTTTGTCTTGGATGGTCATGATAAAGGCATTGGGTCTATCCCTGCAGAGTAAATGACTTACCTAAGATTGTTGGAAACCATCTATGCAGTGCCTTAAGTGAGACTAGACTAGGCCAGACTAGACCTTAGGACAACATTGAGATCGACGACACATATAGGACGTGTTCTTTCTTTTTCAAAAATGCGATTGGGACTCAACTAAAATTCACTTTTTGTTTTACTATTAGTACCGGGCCACCCATCCTACACAAAACCACACCGCCTTCTCTGACCACCTTAATGGTAGGGCAAACAGAACTAAATGAGCTGAAAAAGACTGTGGAGGAAATGAGTCAGAAAATGGATAAGATGCTAACTCTGGTCCATGGGCTGGTTAACCTTCTCACTTCCGTAATCCCAAACACAAATCTAGGACTGAATGATGATGTTGGGAACCCAGGGGCAAACAGGGCTGACAAACTTTGCTCAAAAGTGAAGCTCTCAGAAATGTTCAAGGACTTGGCTGAAATTCATGATGTTAGGGCTCACTCGAAGGAAGATACTGTCTTGGCAGAAATAGATGAGATCAATCCCAAAGGCAAAAGGGTTTGTCCTGTTGATAGCTGAAGGCTATATAGTTGCAAAGCAAGCAAAAGGTCCGTCAAGGGCACTCTCGGCATCGCCATGGACTTTCAACTTGATCGCAGAACCAAACCAATGGCCTTCTCCTATTTCTCTGAACCTCAACCCCTGGTTTATGAAAAGCTCCTCAAAGCTGGCCTCATCAAGTCACTCTCCCCACTTCCTCTACCTCAAAAGCTCTTACCAAATCACAACCCAAATGCCTTCTGCACCTTCCATAAAATGCCCAGTCATGTTATCGATGAATGCAATTGTTTCCGCCACGAGATTCAAGACCTCGTCGATGACATAATCATCCCTCCTCCACAGCTAGATATCATGCCAAATCCCATGCCCAAGCACAATCCTTGTATCAACTCTGCCTTTTTCAACAGAGAAGAGTGAACCATCAAAAGCCATGCAATGGTCCGACCTTCCACAAGTCTGGGAATTTTCAAGCTTCGAGTCCTTGTCCTCTAATCGACCATCTTTGTGTTTGAGTCAGTCTGTACTTTGAGTCTTCTACTCTATTTTTTTTTTTGGGTAAATTAGCTTGAAATTAAAAAAAAGTTAACCGAATGTACAGTCTATAACCCCCAGGAGGAAAAGGAAAAGGAAAAGAAGAAAAGTGAAAAAAGTGCGATAAACCATGCACAACCTGCATGGAGAGTACAAGGGAATAAAGTAAATAACAAAGTGCAATGTGATTTGTTATCATTCCCCGTTGCACTATCCATCCAAGAGGAAGAAAGCACAACGGGATATGAAACAAAGTAATACAGTAAGTAATGATGACATGAAAGCTAACTATGGCCTAGCACAACCTGCCAGGCTAAGCTATAAGATAAAGTAGTCACGGTCGAATAACGACCAGTTGAAGAACCATCATTGAGGAATTGTAGCAACATAGTAACTCGGCATCGGCGGGACGCTGAATAGCTACTACAGAGAACCTAGGTATTGAGAAGAGGCTCGACCCAGGGATGTTGGCATCCTACAGGGGGCGCAACCCTGCACACCATGCCCATTCCAACCAATCTACTACTCCCTTAACCAAATTCCCAAGGCTCATCAAAAAACAACCCACCCTCAGCCAAAAAACCAATCACCACAGTTGCCAGAGAAGGGATATGCAAACCAAGATTCTAAAACTCCAATCCAACCTAAAGTGTCAATGCAATACCCACCTCTAAGAGAAAAGCTACTACAGAGGAACTAGGCTCCGAGAAGAGGCTCGAACTGGAGATATCGGCATCCGACAAGGTTACCCCCTAAGTATGTTGTACACCACACCCATTCCATCCAGACTACTACACTCAACCAAATTCCCAAGGTCGCTAAAATCTAAAAGTGAGACAGAACAAGATCCTCAATTCTGACCGCCATTAACAATGCATAACCACCGAATCATTTAGTTGTACCATTAACCAACGCAGACCACCGAATCACCTGGCACAAAAAGATGACACAAGATACTGCAGGAGAACCAAGCTGCCTCTTTCAATCAGAGATCAACCACCAATCTAATTAAAGACAGCCACTGAAGCTACCCCTTTCAATCAGTGAACAACCACCAATCTAATCAATGATAGCCCTGGATGCTACCCCTTTCAATCAGAGCCCAACCACCGATCTAGTCAATAATAGCCACAAAAGCTACCCCTTTCAATCAGAGCAAGACCTCAATCTAATCAATGATAGCCACGGTCACAACCATACTACGCAAAACAACTGGGCTATACAAGGAAAGAAACTAGGAATTTAAAGGCCTCAACAAAGAGCATGAACTATGAAACCAACACTGTCTATATGAAACCATCACAATCCAATTAAAGAGCATAGTGTAACCCAAATTAGTCTACTGTATAATTCTACGCCAACATATAATTTCAACCTGGTGTGGTCCAGTTTGGAACTAGAAGATTTACGCAAGTAAAAATGGTAGTAGCGTCCTCACTGCTATGGAACTTGGTAAGGGTCGCAATACACCATAATTAATCACAGAGTGCGAACACCTTAAATACCTCCCAACCCATCTCAAAGTCTGAAAGTGTATGAATGGAAATTAATGGAAATGGTTGAGAACTGGGATTTACCTCTTTAAATCTAGAATCCATTTGGGATTGACACTACCACCGTGCCAATATGAGCACTGAATAGGTAAACTATCTATAAGTTCCACCAGATCTGACCAGCACACCACCATTTCTAACAAAACTGTCCTCCACCGTGTGCAGCTTCAGGACCAGAACGGTGGAACTAAATGGCTGTTAAGCTGACATCGAAACTGGTATATGATCGCCGGTGATTGGTGACTACGTAGGCAGCCTCTTCCTGAGGCCCGGTCACGAGCATTTGAGTCAATCCCAAGGTTTGATCATGGTCTTTTGAATCAACCCCTAGTAGTTTGGTCACTATCTTTTGAACGTCACATCTTTGTATTAAACTCAGGGTTTCAAAAAAAATTACACCATCAGTTGAAAATCATGATAATCACTTCAAAACACGAGATGATTTTTTATTGAACCCTCACTTCAGGCATGAAGAATAATTTCAAAGGACCACTTTCCGATGCCATATCCCTTCTACGAAGCAATGTCGTGACTCTGAAAAGGCTCGATAGGTAAAAATCTGACCTAGGCAAAGTTAGAGCATGCAAACAAAAGCCTCTCAATGGAGCATCTAGGATTCTGTTGTTAGGTTGAGCAATCCAAAATGAAGAAAGACCATCGTTTCTTTCATCCTACGCATAAAAATATATCTTTTGATAGCCCCTTTTGAGCCCCAATCAAATTCTTTGAACCCCAGCTAGCCAGCTATCCCCCGCATCGAGGTGAAATGAAAAATAGAAGTACTAGAAGAAACATTGAAATTCAAAGCATCAAAAGAGTGAAAGTGTCAAACACATCGAGATTCAAAGCATCAACAGGATGAAAGTGTCAAACATACTGAAAGGCATTAAAAGCATGAGAAAGCAAATGAGAAATCAAGAAAAAAATGCCTATCGAAGCAAAGGGACACAAAAAGTTCAAAGACAGCTGTTAGCTTTGAAAACCCAAAGAAAGTGAAATTTTTTAGCCAATTGTCCTTTCTTTGTTAAGCCCAAAACCATGGCCCACATTACAACCTAAAAAGTCCTTTCAGATTGGAAAGTGCAACTTGATAGCAAGAACCCTAGGCGTTAAAGAGGCATGATCAAAAATCAATACATGGAAAAAAGTCAAAGCATAGCTCAAAGCAGAAATCCAAACTGGGGCATTTTTGATCCACAAGCCATCATCAGCAACCTAGGGCACGGTTCATGATAAAAACTCTCGCGTTTTGACAAAACAAAATCAAATGATTTGAATGAAAATCAATTGATGGAGTAAAACAATTTTTGAAATTCCGAAAGGAGAATTCCAAGAACCTGGGTATGTCTGCCATTTGAAAGAGTCAAACTCTTCGCCCAATCAGGGCCACCATTCAAAAGTCGCTTCGTCTTTCCCTCCCTCATTTGCATCGACGTAGTCTTGTCAAAATCCACCCCTTTTGTAAAAGTCAAAAGAGTCATCTCGGTTTTGTCAATTCTCGACCCGTGAAACCTCTGAGAGAAGTTCGTTGGGCTGAAAACCGCAAGGGCGGACATGTCCCTAGCTATTCTGCTCCAGCTACGAGTTGTTCAACATATGGTTTCTATCAAGTTGTTTTCCGTTAAGATATTACTGTTGTTGTTTGCATCTGCTGCTACTGTCAACTTAGTTACTGCTGCTGTTATGCAGTCTCATTTGTTCAACCTACTGCTGTTGAGCCGCTGCTGGTTGCTAACATAAAGGGTCCAGTGATTCGGCATGATATGACTGTGATGCTTACTGCTGCTTCTCCTCTGCTTCCTGCTGTGGCAGCAGTTGTTCACTGCATTGGCATCCTTGAAGGTGGCTCGCAAGTTACAAAGGAGGATACTTGATTACTAATACTCCTACCTAAAAGGCACACAAAGTCGGTGGACTGATCCGGTGGACTAATCTGCTCACTGCTGCTGCTGTGGCAGCTTGTTCAGAGACTGCAACATTTGGTGGTGTCATATGGATGCTATTCAATAATCCGGACCGCTCCCATTGGTTGGAATACTGCTATATCCCTTTTGTAGATGGGTTGGAAACAAATGTATCTCGGGACTTCTCTTGATGTTATTTGTTTTGTCTTCATCTCATTAGTTTGCTAGATTCTAATATTATCCACTCCATGTAGCCACTTGGCATAGATTATCAATTTTCTCAATCTTTGTTTTGTTTGTTTTTTCCTCCTAGGGTATGCCCCTTGTAGGCTGTATATTCGGTTAGCCTTTTTTTTATTTTCAAGTTGATTTACCCAAAAAAAAAAGGGCAAAGGCGGGCAGATCCAAGCAAAAATTAGAGCAAAAGCTTGCTAGGTCGAAAACCCGTAAGGGTGGCCTAGACAAAAGTTAAGTTAGGTAATAAAAAGGGCTCACTAGACAGAAAACCCAAAAGGGTAGTACAAGGCAAAATTTAGAGCGTAAAAAGAGAGTGTTAACACCCGAGCAAAACCATAGCCTCAACTGCGTACATGGTTTACTGGTTGCAAAAACCATCAGAACTGGGGTTGTCACTCACTGAGGAACAGCAGCTCAATGTCATCTACCGAGGCAAGTATATGCCCAACTTCACAACTCAGACACAAACTTCAGCCCAAAAAGCTCAAGCCTTGACAAAAGGCAAGTTCCAGCCCGAAGCTCGAGTCTTGACCAAAGGCAAAATCTGGCTCAGAAATCAAACTCCGACCAAAAATAAACTCCATCTCAAATCTAAGCCCTGACCAAAAGCAAACTCGAACTCAAATTCAAGCCCTCACCGTAGGCGAATTCCAGCCCAAAATCCAAGATACCAGTCCGCTAGTCAAAGATAGTAAAGCAAAAAAGGTACTCAGATGTGTCCCTTGTTTTTCAAAAAAAAAAAAAAGAATGTTGTCCAAAAGTCATTCAACAAAGCTACCGTCTAACTGACCTAATGCTTCTTAGCCTCTTGAGCGACGGTCCAAAAGACCTAAGCTTCTCATTTAATCGAGCGATGGTCCAAAAGACCAAAGCTTCTCATTCAACTAAGCTACGGTCTAACCGACGTAATGCTTCTTAGTCTCTCGAGAAACCGGTCCAAAAGACCTAAGCTTCTCATTTAATCGAGCGACGGTCCAAAAAACCTAAGCTTCTCATTCAACCAAGCTATGGTCTAAAAGACCTAATGCTTTCAAGTCTCCCAAGCTAAGGTCTAATCGACCTAATGCTTCTTAGTCTCTCGAGCAACGGTCCAAAAGACCTAAGCTTCTCATTTAATCAAGCGACAGTCCAGAAAACCTAAGCTCTCATTCAACCAAGCTACGGTCCAAAAGACTTAACGCTTTCTAGTCTCCCAAAGCTACGGTCCAACTAACCTAATGCTTCTTAGTCTCTCGACCGACGGTCCAAAAGACCTAAGCTTCTCATTTAATTTAGCAATGGTCCAAAATTCCTAAGCTTCTCATTCAACCAAGCTACAGTCTTACTGACCTAATGCTTCTTAGTCTCTTGAGCAATGGTCCAAAAGACCTCAGCTTCTCATTTAATTGAGCAATGGTCCAAAAAACCTAAGCTTCTCATTCAACAAAGCTACGGTCCAAAAGGCCTAACGCTTCCTAGTCTCCCAAGCTACGGTCTAACCGACCTAATGCTTATTAGTTTCTTGAGCAGCAGTCTAACCGACCTAATGCTTCTTAGTTTCTCAAGCAACGGTCCAAAAGACCTAAGCTTCTCATTTAATCAAGTGATGGTCCAAAACACCTAGCTACGGTCCAAAAAACCTAACGCTTTCTAGTCTCCCAAGCTACGGTCTAACCAACCTAATGCTTATTAGTCTCTTCAGCGACAGTCCAAAAGACCTATGCTTCTCATTCAATCGGCGCCAGTTAAAAGGACCAAATCTTCTACGTTTATCGAGCAATGGTCCAAAGGACCTAAGCTTCTCATTCATCCAAGCTATGGTCCAAAAGACCTAACGCTTCCTAGTCTCCCAAGCTACGACCTAACCGACCTAATGCTTCCTAGTCTCTTAAGCGACAGTCCAAAAGACATAAGCTTCTCATTGAATCTGCAACGGTCAAAATGACCGAAGCTTCTACGTTTATCGAGCAACGGTCCAAAGGACTTAAGCTTCTCATTCAACCAAGCTAGGGTCCAAAAGACCTAACGTTTCCTAGTCTCCCAAGCTATGGTCTAACCGACCTAATGCTTCTTAGTCTCTCGAGCGACGGTCTAACCAACCTAATGCTTCTTAGTTTCTCAAGCAATGGTCGAAAAGACCTAAGCTTCTCATTTAATCAAGCGACGGTCCAAAAAACCTAGCTACAGTCCAAAAGACCTAACTCTTTCTAGACTCCTAAGCTACGGTCTAACCAACCTAATGCTTATTAGTCTCTTGAGCGACAGTCCAAAAGACCTATGCTTCTCATTCAATCGGCAACGGTTAAAAGGACCGAATCTTCTACGTTTATCGAGCAATGGTCCAAAGGACCTAAGCTTCTCATTCATCCAAACTACGGTCCAAAAGACCTAACGCTTCCTAGTCTCCCAAGCTACGATCTAACCGACCTAATGCTTCTTAGTCTCTTGAGTGACAGTCTAAAAGACATAAGCTTCTCATTCAATCGGCAACAGTCAAAAGGACCGAAGCTTTTACTTTTATTGAGCAACGGTCCAAAGGACCTAAGCTTCTCATTCAACCAAGCTAAGGGTCCAAAAGACCTAACGCTTCTTAGTCTCCCAAGCTACGGTCTAACCGACATAATGCTTCTTAGTCTCTCGAGCGACGATCCAAAAGACCTAAGCTTCTCATTCAATCGACGACGGTCAAAAGGACCGAAGCTTCTATGTTTATCGAGCAACGGTCCAAATGACCTAAGCTTCTCATTCAACAATGCTTAGGTCCAAAAGACCTAACGCTTTCTAGTATCCCAAGCTACGGTCTAACCAACCTAATGCTTCTTAGTCTCTTGAGCGACGATCAAAAAGGACCTAAGCTTCTCATTCAATCGGCGACAGTCAAAAGGTCCTATGCTGCTCCATTTGTCGAGCGACAGTAAAAAGGACTTAAGCTTCTCAGTCAATCGGGCAAAGGCAAAAGGACCTAAGCTTCTTTGTCTATTGTCTATCGAGCGATGGTCAACAAGACCATAGTTTATTTGTCTCTCAACTACGATCTAACCGGCCTAAAGCTTCATCATCTCTTGGGCTACAATCTAACCGACATAAAAGCCTCTTAGTTTCTCGGGCTATGGTCTCACCAACCTAAAGCCTCTTAGTTTCTCGGGCTACGGTCTAAACTGACCTAAAGCCTCTTTGTCTCTCGGGCTACGGTCTTATAGGCCTTAAGCTTCATCATCTCTCGGGCTGCGATCTAAGCGACCTAAAAGCCTTTTAGTTTCTCGGGCTATGGTCATACCAACCTAAAGCCTCTTAGTTTCTCGGGCTACGATCTAACCGACCTAAAGCATCTTCATCTCTTGGGCTACGGTCTTATCTGCCTAAAGCTTCATCGTCTCTCGGGCTACAGTCTAACTGACCTAAAAGCCTCTTAGTTTCTCGGGCTACAGTCTTACCAACCTAAAGCCTTTTAGTTTCTGGGGCTACAGTTTAATTGACCTAAAGCATCTTCGTCTCTCGTACTACGGTCTAACCGGCCTAAAGTTTCATCATCTCTCGGGCTACGGTCTAACCAACATAAGGCATCTTAGTGTCTCGGGCTACGGTCTAACCAACATAATGCTTGTCAATCAACCCCATGAGCATCTCGTCCTCTAGGACTTCATTGTTTATCGCGCTCTTCAGGCATATCACTCTATGAGCATCTCGTCTCTCACAACTTCATCATCTATCGCGCTCTTTGAGCTCGTCCTCTGGGACTCTATCTCTCATCCTTTGGGACTCCATCGTGCTCTACGAGTCTCTCATCCTACAGGACTCCGTCTCTCGCCCTCCAGGACTCCGTCCCTTATCGCGCTCTATGAGCATCCCGTCCTTTGGGAATCCTTTGTGCTCGGCAGTAGTGTGTCGTCTCTCCACTCTAAGTAGCATCTCGTCTCTCACCTCTCAGTAGCGTCCTGTCTCTCCACTCTCAAAAAGCATGTCGTCTCTTCGCTCTAAGTAGTGTGCCTCTTAATTAATTAATTCACACTTTACACTAATGGTCTACTGACAACCAAACGTGTTACCTTTTTTTTTTTTTCTTTTTTACACTAATGGTCTACTTTGACGACCAAACGTGTTACCCGCTCTTTACACTAATGGTCTACTTGACGACCAAACATGTTACCTAGTCTTTACACTAACGGTCCACTTGATGACTGCACATGTTATCGCCCTTTTTTTTTTGGGGTAATTTAGTTTGAAATTAAAAAAAAGGTTAACCGAATGTACAACCTACAAGGGACATACCCTAGGAGGAAAAAAAAGAAGAAAAGAAAAGTGAAAAAATTGCAATACTACACAACCCGCATGGAGAGAAGGATAATGCAAGGAATGCAAGAAACATGCATTGTGATTTGATCTCATACCCCATTGCACTATCCATCTGTAAGGAATGACAAGAAAACCATCACTGGATAAATGCCACTACAATGATGCGAAAAGAAATGACATGAAAACCAATAATATCGTGGCACATCCCGCCAGATTAGGAAATAATATAAATAGCCATGGTGAAGGCAAGTTTCTACCACTGTAAAGTCTTCTGACATGTAGGCGATTAGGGCATCTTCTGACAGGCTCTTGGAGAAGCAACTCTTATGGCGGATGGATGATCTCTATGGCGGATGGATTAGGGCTTGCAGCTATTTCTCATGAAGTCTCTGAAAACCTGAGGAGTATACCTCTCAGCGATCTGAGTTCGCACAACTCAGAAGGGTTGGGCATCAAAGCCTTTGATTCTAATGAAATCCGACGAAGAAAACATCTTCAGTCTCAATCGATTCTCTCGGACATCGAATTGGCAAGTTCCATTATCATCCCCAGCCACAGTGCGTTTCCAACTTCAAGCGGCTTCAGTTCAGGATCCCCCTCCCGAAGTACTTTTCCAGCTTCATCTCCAGCTGGGTTTGGGGCTTTTAGCCCTAAATCTTCAAAAAGCACAAGTCCTTCGCGTAAGCTCCAGCAAGTTTTTGAAGATGCTTTAGTACGGGAAGCGGAGGAGCGAGCTGGCCACCTACGGGACTCAAAAACCCAGTTCGAAAATCCCAAAGATCAGGTAAACATCTCTTACCCTAACACTAAGATCTTGTACAATGCAAGGGGGAATCCCTATGTGAAGGACGACCCCAATCTAGGTTATCCTATAAAGGATACGAGACCTCGGACTGCTGGGTATGCTACTGGTTCCGTGTCCCTCCAACCAGGTTTAAAAACTACAGCTGGCTCTCCTAAGTCACCGGCTAAACTCCCTCAATCTTAACCTCTAGGCAACCTCTTGCCCATGCCCAACCAGCACCATCAAGCCACACTTCGAACTCAGGCTCATGCTACTCAATATCACCAAATCAACCCTAATTCAAACCCAGGACAGGCTAAACCTAAACCCAGGAACTGGGCCTCTCTTCTTCAATCTCAGAGCCCTTCTCTGGATATGAAACTCGAATTTTTTCCTAATCTCCAGAAAGGCAAGGAAGCTTTGGTTGAAATAGACATTGAACTGACTGAAATTGGTAAGTGGAACAGATACTTAGTAGGACACTTCCTAGATGGTAAGATGGCCTATCCTCTACTTGTTTCCACTGCCCGAAATCAATGGAAAGATCTGTTTGTGGCTGTCAAGCCTAATGTAGCAGGGTTCTATCTCTTTGAGTTCAAGGATGAACAGGCTAAGATGAAAGTCCTTGAAGGAGGTCCATACTTCTTCTCACAGAAGTACCTTGTCCTCAAGGATTGGCACCGGATGATGAAGCCTGCACAAGAACAACCTACTAGGATACCTGCTTGGGTTAAATTTCATGATTTACCCTTCGAACTCTGGAACCAAGAGTGTTTAAGTTGAGTGGCTAGCACAATTGGGAGACCTTTACATGTGGACCAGGCGACAGCTAAGACTGCCAAGCAACCAGGTCTCTTACAAACTAAGTCCACAAAAGCTAGAATTTGTATAGAAATCAGTGCTGAACAAGATCTACCTGATGAGGTGACAGTCATTATGGAAGGGGATGCTGTGATTGTCCCCATTGAATATCAAGTCTTACCTCCTATGGCCCCGTTTGATAACGGGTTTGGGAGTTGGTATTGGAGTAATAATCCCATGGGATTATTAATACTTTGTTTGGTAACAAAAAAAGGTTCGGACTATTAGTCCGTTGGGATGCCAAATCCGGGGATTAGGGGGTATTAGCAATACCCCGTGGGACTTGGTATTCGTAGTCCGATCCCAACCCGTTCTCATTACTAATCCCTTTTCATTACCAATTTCTTCTATCAATCCAATCCCATCATCTAATCCCATCTCAAACAAACATGATATTAATAATCCCATCATCTAATCCCATCCCAAACAAACATACTCATTATCAATCCCTTCTCATTAATAATCCCATCTCATTTCCAATCCCAATCATAATCCCATCTCCTTACGAATCCCATCTATTTATCCCCGTTATCAAACGGGGCCTATATGTAAGCAATGTCAGGTGTGTGGACACTCAACAGAGCAGTGTACAAGGAGAACCCTCAATTCTTCTTCTAATTCCAGTATTTCAGTCCAGTTTGGGCCTCAAACTGGGAAAGATAAACACATAGCTGACGTTAACCAACCAAGAGATTCCATACAACACCAAACTGATTCCACTAAAGTTAAACCTCTTATGCTCCAGAATCATCAGATTAGCACCTCAACTGATGTTTTGAGTGAGTCAGAATCTGAAGAGGATTTGATGGAGGTCCTAGAGGGAGTGGTCAGAAGCACGCAAGAAGCTGACTCCAAAGTAGAAATCATGGGTGGAAAAGAGTCATCCTCCTCTTCTAAGGATGGACTGGCTTCCGATCTGAGTCAAATCCCCTCTCCTAAGCCACCTGATCCACAAACTTCTGAGAGGAGGGGGGACAAAGCCACGACAACAGATCTCAAGGGTAACTTTCAGAAAGTTCTCTCCAGATCAGCCCAAAAAAGAATGAAGAAGCAAGCAAGGGAGCGGTCACTAAGTTCCCTATCCAGAGGAAGGACTTAACATATCCTTTTGATATCCTTTTGAGTATATGCAGTACTATATCGTATCCTTTTGTTAGGGCAGTATTCTTATACTTCCATTTTCTGCCATTTAATTACCTAGTACTGCTTGAAATCTGTTTTATGTCTATGCAGCCTTTGAACATTGCTTTCTGGAATATTAGGGGTCTTAATGACCCAATCAAACAAAAGGAAGCTAAATGTTTTTTGAGTAATAATAAGTTGTCACTTTTGGGCTTGCTAGAACATAAAATAAAGGAAGCCTCTGCTTCTCGAATAATAAGCCACATCTGTCCTCATTGAAATTTTGTGAACAACTACCTTCAGGCACCATTGGGCAGAATACTAGTATGTTGGGATCCCAATGTGATACAGGTTCAAGTTTTAGACCAATCTGACCAGTTTTTGCATTGTGAGGTGCACCCTAAGAGTGGGACCCCCCCCCCCCCCCGCCCCCCCTTGCAACTTTTGTGTATGGAGATAATAGTTACTTCACTAGGCAGTCACTTTGGTCTGGTCTCCATCATCTTAACTCTTCAGCCCCATGGATTGTACTTGGGGATTTTAATGCCATTAGGTTCCTTAATGAAAAGGTAGGGGGTATTACTAGCTGGCCCCCTCATATGAATGAATTCAATCAGTGCCTTTATGCCTTGGAGTTGGATGATCTTAGATATATAGGTTGCTTTCTCACTTGGACCAATAGGCAGGACTGTGCCCATTTTGTTAGTACTAAGCTAGATAGGTTTTAGTCAATGAACAGTGGATGAAGGCTTATAGCTGTTCTTCTGCCCATTTTTTCACTCCAGGCATATCTGATCATTCTCCAGCTATTGCCTGCTTGATTCCTAATCCTAAGAAATCTAATAAACCTTTCAAGTTTTTTGGTTTCTTAGCTGATCACCCTCAGTTCATATCTGTGGTTCAAAGAGTATGGAGGAGGGTGATCATTGGGAATCCTATGTTTTGTGTCTGTGAGAAGCTCAAGTTGTTGCAAAATGAGCTTAAGCAAATTAATTCTAGAGACTTTAGTGATATTTCTAAGAGGGTTGCTGACTCGAGGCAACTTCTTGAATCCTTGCAGCTAGACTTAGTTACTTATCCTTCCAATCCATTCTTTATAAGTCAGGAAAGGATAGTTCATAAGCAATTTCTCACTTTGCTTAGGGCTGAGGAGAGTCTGGCTAAGCAGAAATCCAGAATCCAATGGCTGAAACTAGGTGATCAATGCACCTCTTATTTCTTTAAGTCTGTGACCAATTCCAGAAATAGAAGTAAGCTTACCAGTTTAGTTTTGGATGATGGATCTCTCACCTTTGACTTAAAGATTATTAAGTCCAATTTTGTCAACTTTTACACCAATCTGTTGGGAACATGTCACCCAACTCCTTATCAGGGGCTTTCTAGGATCCAACAGCTAGTCAACAAGAGACTTTCTGATAGTCAAAGGTTGGCCATGATAGCTGAAGTTACTGACCTTGAAATTAAGGACACCCTCTGGTCTCTTAATCCTACCAAAGCTCCGGGCCCTGATCGCTACAATGCTGGTTTCTTTAGGAAAGCTTGGCCTATCATTAGCCATGAAGTCACTGCAGCTGTCAAAGCCTTCTTTAGGTCTGGTCAAATGCTTAGAAGAGCAAATTCTACTATTGTAGCTCTTGTCCCTAAAGTTCCTAATCCTTCCAAAGTTGGAGACTTTAGGCCCATTTCATGCTGTAATACTGTATACAAGTGCATCTCTAGAATTCTTGCTAGAAGATTGCAGGATGCTCTTCCTACTCTAATTGACCCTGTTCAATCAGGTTTTGTTAAAGGTAGGAGGATTGCGGATAATATTTTTCTAACCCAAGAACTTATGAGAGGGTATCATAATTCATCATCCTCTCCTAGGTGTGCTATGAAAGTGGACATCATGAAGGCTTATGACAATGTGAGATGGGATTTTCTATGGGATACTCTGTCTTCCATGAATTTTCATCCTACAATGATTAAATGGCTGCAAGCATGTGTTACCACTGCCAACTACTCCCATAGCATCAATGGGGAAGTCACGGGCGACATTCATGGGAAAAAAGGGCTTAGGCAAGGAGATCCCTTGTCCTCTTACCTATTTGTCATAGTTATGGAGATTCTCACTTGTCTCCTTAGGGAGAAATCCCTCCTCCCTGATTTTCATTATCACTGGAGATGTGGAGCTACTAAGATTTTGAACTTGTGCTTTGCTGATGATTTTATGATCTTTTGCAAGGGAGACTTGACCTCAGTCAATCACATTAAGGATGCTCTCACTAAGTTTCAGTGTATGTCAGGTCTCTCTCCTAGTCCCGGGAAGAGTAGCATCTATTTCTCTGGGGTCAACTCAAGCACTAGGTTAGCTATTCTGGGTGTTTTAGGATTTAAGGAAGGCACTCTTCCTGTCCGATATCTGGGAGTGCCTCTTCTCTCCACTAAACTCAAGGCCTCTGACTGTCAGCGTCTAGTGGATAGCATTATTGCTAAAACTAAGTCATGGACAAATAGGGACCTCACTTATGCAGGTAGGATGCAGTTGATTAAGAATGTTCTCTTCTCCGTGCAAACCTATTGGTCCTCTCTTTTCATCATTCCTAAAAAGGTCATTAAGGAAGTCGAGTCAATCCTTAGGGCTTTTCTTTGGACTGGCCCCGATCTCAGAAAATCTGGTGCTAAGGTTTCATGGGAACATCTGTGTTCCCCTAAACAGGAGGGAGGACTTGGTTTTAAGTCCTTGCAGGTTTGGAATAAGGTTGCCATTGCCAAACACATTTGGTTCCTCATCTCAGGTGGAGAACAGTCCATGTGGTGCCAATGGGTTAAATCATATTTAATAAAGAGGAGGAATTTTTGGACTTTGAAAATTCCAGGCGACTGCTCTTGGGTATGGAGGAAACTCTTGAATATCAGACCTTTAATGCAGCCCTTTATTCTTAGTGTTCTTGGTAGTGGCCATTCCACTTCTTTGTGGTACGATAACTGGCATCCTTTTGGCCCTTTGATAAACAAGGTCAGCCCCAGATTTGCGATTGACTCTGGCATCCCTAGAGATGCTTCAGTGTCCCATATCATCCTCAATTCAAATTGGGCTTTTCCCGATACCCGATCTAGGGAGCTCAACGAGATCAAAAGATCCTTGCCTCCTCTAATTCTATCCAGATTGAGTGAGCCTGACCACATTAGATGGACCCTCAATCCTAATGGCCAATTCACAATTGTCTCCCTTTGGAACAAATTGAGAACTCCATTTCCAAAGGTTGTGTGGCATAAATTGGTGTGGTTTTCAGCCAACATCCCAAAATGCAACTTTATCGCTTGGCTAGCTATTCAGAATAGGTTATCCACTGCAGATAGGCTGGCACTTTTTGGCCTTAATCACTCTCAACAGTGCAGTTTCTGCTCTATGAGTGAAAGCCATTACCATCTTTTCTTCAATTGTTCCTACTCTCAACACGTATGGGACTCTATCCTTTCCAAACTTCATGTTTCATTGCCCTCTAGAGCTTGGGCTGATTGGGTCAGTTTTCTCTCTAACATAAAAGACAAGTCGATTAAAGCAGTCATTACCAAATTGGTATTTACTGTCACTGTTTATCATGTGTGGATCGAGAGGAATATGAGCAAATTTAAAGGTCAATCTTGCTCTAGTGAGGTAGTTGTTCACAAAATTTATTCCATGGTTAGAGCAAGACTTCTATCCTTATCCAATCTACAATCATTTCAAGCAAACGGGGTTGTGAATGAGTGGAACATTAATGGTTAATAATTCTGTTGGTGACTGTTTTTGGAAATTATCTCATGCATCTCAGTTGTTTACTTTCTCTATATTGGCATCCTTGAAGGTAGCTTCACCTGGAATTGTTCGTACCAACTTCTTAGAGGGTCTATACTTGTTATTACTCCTATCTAAAAGCTCTCAGATGGATTTAAGTGTGCCAGCATATGTGTGAGCAGTGAGATGTGTGCTTGAGCCCCAATCTTCTTGTGAGTGAAGGTAATAATTAGTGGGAGGCCTTTTGTGAGGGAGAGGCGAGGGAGTTGAGACCCGCCATATTGCTTCTAGATGGTTGGTGAATTAGGTTTCGAGGGAGGAGTAGAGTGAGCTGATAAAGCAATAGGCTATGTAACTCTCTAGTTCTTTGTTGTATTCCTTAGTTCTTTGTTGTATTCCATTGGTGGCCTATGTGATAGTTGCTTTCCTGCTGTTGCTGGTGCTGTTGTTCTGTTACAGTTGTAGTTGTTGTTTTGTTATGGCTATTTTCAACACAAATGGTGTATCCTATGACTGCAATCTGCCACTTTTGTTAGATGCAGCAATAATGAATTGTTGTTGCCGGATTGAGGACTTATTGGGTATGGTTTTGACCTATCCTTGGGGGGTTGTCCCTAGGAATGTTTGAGCTTTTCTAGGGGGCTGTCCCTAGCTGTTTTTACCTATCTTTGCTATTAGAGTTCAACTATTGTGGGGTGCTATGCTCTATCATACATATGTTGCTATGTTTCTGCTGCTGCTATGTCTTGTATTGCTGCTGTGTCGTTGCTGTGCTGTTTGAGCATCCAGATTTGGATGTAAAGGCACCATGGCACATCATAGTGCGGTTGATATGTCGTTGGAGCATGTGTGCTAGTTGTTTCGAGGTCTCTTGTAGCCTTCTGTTTAGCTATATTGGCCTTCCTTCTTTAGGTATTCCATTTATGCAGGTACAGTTTTAGAGAAGGTAGCATCAAATGTATTATGTTGTTGGAACTTTAATGACAACGCCTTGGCATGAACTTGGCTGCTTTTCAATGTTTTGTACCTACCCTTGGGGGGTTGTCCCTTGGATTGTTTAAGCCTTTCTAGGGGCTTGTCCCTAGCTTACTTGTCTCTTACTTTTGGGAGGGTGTTCCTTGTTCATTACCTAGCCCTGTATCAGCTACTTCTGTTTATGTTGGGGGCTGCCAGTGGTGATTTGATATGCAAGTTTTGACTGTCCAGTGCTACTTTCTGTATCAGCTACTTTCTGTTGCTGCTATTGTGTTTCAAGCTAAAATGGTATAGCCATGGAAGCAAGCTGCTGTCCAGCAATAGTATTTTGTTGCTCTATTTCCTGCCGCTGTTGTGCTATTCAGTCCAACATTTGATCAATATGGTTGCTGCTGTTATGTGCTACTAAATTATGGACTAAGCTATGGTAACAAGTTGCTGCAATTCAGACCAGCAGTTGTGCAGTTTTGTTGACTTTCCAAGTCACTTTGGTTACTGCCATTACTTCCGTGTCACTTTTGTAATGCTTAGGAGTCCAACAACTGGCTTTGACATTCATTAAGGCGTTGTTTTCTTTCCCTCTTACTAGATGGATTGGAAACATCGCATGTCATTTATCCCATATAGCCACTTGGCGTAGGCAATTTTTCTTTTGTTTTGTTTTGTTTTTCTTTCTTTTCCTCCTGGGGTATACCCCTTGTAGGCTGTATATTCGGTTAGCCTGTTTTTCAATTTCAAGCTGATTTACCCAATATATAAGGAGACGATGTTGAACCATCACTGGATAAATGCCGCTACAACGCCGCTTGGCATCGAGGGAAGGTTGATCAGCAACTATAGAGTAACTAGGCACCGAGAAGAGGCTCGATTCGGAGATGACGACATCCGACAGGAGGTCCAACCTTGCACACCACGCCAATCCATCCAGTCTAATACACTCTCGTCCATAGTTTCAAAGCTCGCTAGAAAACAACCTACCCCCAACCAAAACCCATTGCCATAGGTCACCAGAGATAGGATAAGAAAACCCATATTCCAATGCTTCAACCTAGCACAAGAGTATCAAGCATAGTACCCACTTTGAAAGAACAGTATTGCAGAGGACTGGGATCTAAGAGAGGCTCGATCCGGATATGACAACATCCGAAAAAGCTACCTCCCTAAGTACCTTGCACACCACGCTCATTCCAATCGGTCGAATACCCCCTAGACCAAGTACACAAGGCTCACTATAACATAAAAGAGGGACAGTACAAGGGCCTCAAATCCAACTGCCATTAACAGTGTATTACCACCGTATCATCTAGCAACCATCAATAGAGCAAAACCTCTGAATCATCTAGTCAAAATTGAGGCACACAAGACTGCAGAAGGAACCAAACCATCCTTTTCAATCAGTGAGTCACCACGAATCTATTAAGGATAAGCACGGTCATAGCCCTACTACACTAGAACAATGGCCCAGAGAAGCAAAGAAACTTGGATCTTAGTTGCAGGAATCGCCTGACTTGATGCCGCTCCCCCCCCGAGAAACGCGATTCCGCGTTTCTCACACAGAATCGCGACGGGAGCACGTTCCTATTGAGACGGGATCGCGTTCCTTGGGGAGACGGGAGCTTATAGTTCGTTCCAGTCACCATCGTGGCCGTAAATTGCCGATCTTGTTCGCCGAAGAAAAAAAAGGAGGAGGAGGAGGAGGAGAAAGAGAGGGAGGGAGGGAGGGAGGGAAGGAGGGAGGGAGAGAGAGAGAGTGGGGTACCGACCTCAAAGCCCACGCCTGAAGCGACGAACGAAGAGCTGCTGCTGCTGCTGCAATTCCTTTCTTCAGAACTGATGACGAAGATAGGTTTTAGCCTTTAGGGCTTTGGCTCTTTCTTTTGTTTGGTTTGGGCTTAATTGGGTTGGGCCATTTAAGGCTTGTGTTCTCAATTAGTTAGTTAAGTTAGACATCTCATTTATTAATGGGCCAAATTAGAGTTTATATATCCAATCGAATTACAGTTTCAAGACTCCATGTTTTAGTTTATTACTCGAGAGACCCCTTTATCTTGCCTCTATTGGTAAATTGTGATATACATGTTATATAAAAAATGAAACATACAAAACTAATCTTAAAAAATTGACATAAAATACATTTATTTTTCAGTATAACATAAATAAAAAATATGAGAAGTACCAAAAGTAAAAAATAAAAAATATGAAATTATTTTAAAAATTATAAAATAAAATATACTTAGGCGCTCCCAAACTTAGGAGCTTCTGGGTACCTCCGCTCCCCCGCTCCCGCTCCCGCCCCCGCCCCCGCTCCCGCTTCGTGCAACTAAGACTTGGATTATAAACAAGTCTAGCATAAATGCTAAAACCTTAGCCCCAAAATTGGGCGAAAACAAACTGTATGCACCGTCTACCACCAGCGTGTGCCACAACCAAGCAGCACCTGGTAAATTTATTTTGGCAAACTAATCTACTGAATTTACCCAACCGGCAACACACTAGAAATACTGAATTAATTCCAGAAGCTAACCCGAACTCAATCCAATAGATGACTGCCTATCGAGGTTCTCGATAATTATTTACAATTCTACAGAATGATACCTGTCAATTGGAGGTCCAACGAATAGCAGACTCACCACCCTAGTTTCCTCCTGTCGGCAACGAATCACCTAATTTGAGCTGTAACCCCCCAGTGAGAATTGAGTCCGGAACCCTCCATGAATGGTGGCAGTGTGCTTGAATGCCGGCAAAAGGTAACTCAGTTTGAGCCGGTGATACCTTTATCGTGAATAATACCCACGAGCTCGAAGCTTTGAGTCATCTTCGTGAGGCATAGATGGAACCCAGCAGCAGGGGTCATCTCCAAGAAGTTGATTGCTTCTCACCTGGTGTGGAATACAGTCCACAGCGTGGACTGGAGGACCACCAGATCTAAATGGAGCCGATGATACCTTTGAGTTGGAAAGGACCCATGAGTTAGAAGCTCTGGGTCATGTTCAAGAAGATGCATCTCTGTGACGTGGACCGAGACCACCCGTCGGCCTAAAGATCTGGAGAGTCTCCCCGAGAGACACCTCCCATCGCCATACCTTCAGTCGGTACAGGATGAAGATGATACTTGTCGTGCCTTGTTAAGGCTAGAATAGTAGCTGGCGCTGGCGAGCCACGGTCGTCTACCATGACCACTACCGAGCGGCTCTAGCTCAGCTCCTATGCTGATCTGAAGTTGAAATCGGCCATGAGTGGACTTTGAACTAGATTCAGGAGTGAATCGATGGCTCCGAGAAGAAATCTGATGTTGGAATCCGTCCACGAGGTGGACTTTGAACCAGATTCGTAAGTGAATCGGCGGGTTGTTCAAAAATATGAAAGGAGGAGTGCATTCTCTCTCTATTTCTAGAAAGAGAAGCTCTCAACTCCTGTTGTGCTTGTTTTATTATCACCCTTTTTGCACCAACTAGCCGCATGTATTGCTTCTATACATACTTGCATGTTTACTGGAGGTGTTTTCTTTTCATGGCATATCTGCTTGCATCATCATACGTGTATTGTCCCAATTGAACTATGCTGGTCTGATCCCTATAATGGGGTACGTAGGCAACTCCTCAAGCGCAACCACCTTCATTGCATATTTATGCGCATTTGGTTTCCGCTTAAAGATTCTAGAATGATGGATTGGGTTGTCTATTCTTTGACGTCACTCATATCTGACAGTGATATCTGAGTTCTGTCAAAGATGGACTACTATTGACACCCCAATCTGGGCTTTCAAATTATCTTTAATTTTGGCTCAGTTGGCTCCCCGATGATGAAATAAGGAAAAACATACCTTTAAGGCTTGGATCGCTACTACTTCCCTAACCTTAAGAAAACCCCTTTTCAAACATGTAGTGTGGCCCCAGTTTAATTGCAAAAGAGAAACATATGTTTGCTTTGTCAAAAACAACTTTTTCCATGACACGTTGAGGGTAAAATGGGCACACATTTCAATGTACAAAACATCTCTGAGTGAAACCAATTCATTTAGAAAGACGACTGGACAAGCTTTCCAATGCTTTAAACCGCGCTCAAATCCGAGTTCAGGAGTGTTTGGGGCGCCCCCGCGAAGTTTGGTGTGTTGTGCTGTCATACAATACCGTGTGGCATTCCAAAAAATTTCCAAAAATCACTCCACCGCACAAGATTTCAATATACCGCACAGCCTTTTGAAACACCGTCAGAAGGAGCACATGGCAAATTCCCATGCACATCAACAAAGTGGTCAGGGCGTGTTTTTTTGCGTTTGGGTGCACTCCAAGCATATACATGCCCTCTACTTCCCCCTATAAATACACCCTTCCTTTAGTTGAAAGGCACCCCTTGAATCCTGAGAAAATTCATTCTGAAATTCTCTGGGATTCCTTCTTCTTCTTTCATCTCTACACTCCCATTTACTTCTTCTTCTTCAACTCATTGATAAAACCCAAAAACCAGTCCAATCTCCACATTGCAAGCACTGCTCCATGTCATTTCAAAACCCCCTTCAAGCTCCTATAGAGCAAAGATCTACACTCCTTTGCTCACAAATCTCTCAAAATCCAGTCCAATCTCCATATCTCATCTACTATCAAAACACAAGCAAAAGGTATATCATTTCCTTAAGGCTTGAATCAAGCTCAGAACCGTGAGGAGGGCCTGGGCCCATCGTAGTCTTCTGTACTGGGTATGGGTTGCACATAAGCCTTACATTTTCAAAGATCAAAAACAGTTTTTTTTTTTTGGGTAAACCAGCTTGAAATAAAAAAGAGGCTAAACGAATATACAGCCTACAAGGGGCATACCCCAGGAGGAAAATGAAAAACAAAAGAAAGAAAGAAAAGGTGAAAGAAAAGACCAAGAGCCTAAGCCAAATGGCTACAAAGGTCTAAAGGTGATTGAACCACCTGTTTCCCACCCATCTGATAGAGGGATACAAAACAGATAGAAAAGGATTACACATTGTACAACCTTGCAACCTTGCAGCCTTACCGAATTTACGAAAAGGTAAGATAATTAGACATCAACTTGACTCAAACTAGACATTTAACACGTGGCAAGCCAATGGCAGCCTCTAACAGTTCTACTGAAGATCGAAACAGAAAACAATATGGCAGCTAAGCTGTAGATAGCCGTGACCAGCTGCTGGGGCTGTATCAAGCAGCAGCGGCTTAACAGCAACATTCAGCAGCGGCAAACTACAAACAGCAAACAGCGGCAGCAGCGGCAAACTAAAAGCAGCAGCAGCAACACCAAACAGCATACGCAGCACCAAACTGAGGTTTAAGTACAGTACAATACAGCAGTAGACCATCCTTGAACAGGTCATGGGCAGCAATGAACAGCAGTACAAAAAAAATGCTGGTCGGTACTAGTAACGACCAGAATGAGAGAAGCAGCAGTTGCTGCCAAATCAGGTGCAATAGTAGGCTATGTAGTTGGTAGCAATCGTGCTTGGAGGTGCTAGATTGCTGTCCAGCATAGCATTGAAGTAACAGCAGATCGTTGATCAATAGTAGCCGATCATTCTAGCTACTGATCAGCACTGAACCAGCATAATAGTAGCAGCAGTTGCTGCAGTAGCAGCAAACATCACAGGCAGCATGGTTTTCCAGAAAACAGAGAAATAATAGTAGCAGCTAGAGGTTCAGAACAGGTTCAGAACAGGTTCAGAACAGGGCAACTACACAGCTAGGGACATGCCCCCTAGCAAAAGCGTAAACAGCCCAAGGGACAACCCCCCAAGGGTAAGTACAAACAACCAAACAAACACAGGACAGCCAGAAGCCCGCCTAGATGTCATACAGTATAAGGACTGCCTAACAATTGAGAGCCAACCTAACGCTGAACAAAACTTGCAGAAGCAAGCAGCTATAGCTCAGAACAGCATGAACACAGCCAAAACAGAACAATCCCAATTGCTGAACCTCTAAAAATAGGAAGCAATGAGAAGCAACCCAATTGCTCAACCAAGAAGCTAGGATATCAAAGCATCTCCCTATTGCAGTCAACATCACATGATTAAGAGCTAAATTATGTTTCACAGTACAGCAACAAAGCAATGACAGAACAACAGAATTACAACCCACAGTGGGCTGAATACAGACTAGCCACCTGGACGGAATGGACTAGCAACAAAACAGTAGCAGAAAATAGAAGCTACATACTCAACAAATTAATGTAACTGGCCTATTGCTTTTTCTGCTCCCCATCTAGCTCCCTCGAGACCTAACTCACCAAAATCTACAAGCAATAGGAAGGACCTTTACTCCCTCGGCTCTCCCTTACAAGAAGACTCCCACTAATTTTTATCTCCTCTCTCAAAAAAAAATATTGGGGCTCAAGCACACATCTCACAGGTCTCACATATGCTGATACTTGCTAGGTCAGCTTTTAATTATTCATTTAGAGAGGTGCTAAAGTTAGCAACTATGAAGTCCCACATTATTACTTTTGATTATTCAAATATCCAAATTTGATTATTGGTTAAGAGATTGCAAATTTTGATTATTACAACGTGAGCACTTTTTTTTAGCACGTATTGTTAACTTTAGCAGTATTTTGATTTTGATTATTACATTGTGGATGCTCTAAGAGCATCAGCAGTCCAATAAGCAAATATGAATAATCAAAATATGACACATCAAATTTTGATTATCCATTAAGGGTATCCACAATGCTATAATCAAAATTGATAATCAAAATTTGCCACATCAGCTTTTGATTATTCATTTTAGAGATTATTAAGGTTAGCAATATTGATATCTACAATAGCATAATCAAAATTGGATAATCAAAATTTGTCACATCATCTTTTCAAATTATAAAAAACTAAAAACCATAAACAGTAGAAAATAATTTATCTAAAAATAGTTTTGAAACTAATAAAAAAAAAAATTTGAAACTATTTTTTTCAAAAAAAACTATTTTTAAAAAAAAATTAGTAAAATATTTTTTTCCGAAAATATTGTTCAAAAAGAAAGAGAGGGGAAAATGGAAGAGAGATAGAACATTTTTGTATAATGATTGGTGTATTTGATTGAGAATATATAATGTTTATTAAATTTGATTATTGTCAAAAGATTACTAGTTTTGGTTATCCAAAGCTCAAAATTTGATTATTTCTAAGGAGATTGTTAAGTTGAATATAGTATTGTGAGCCATATTTTGCATCAATATTGTTAACTTTAAAAACTTTTTACTTTTAATTATAGCATTGTGGATACTCTAAGAGATTGCTAAAATTAGTAATGTCAAATCCCACATTGATTATTTTTTGCCCATAATCAAAATCAATGGGCCCTCCAAACTTTTTCCCTTTATGTCACTTCACGTATTCCTTTCCAAAAAAAAAAACTTCACGTATATTTTTAAAAAAAGTGGTTTTTGACAGGAAAAAATACAGTTTATGTTAGAAATAGTTCAAAAAAAATAGCTTTTCAAAAAACACACACTTTGTTCACTTAAAAACTGTAAATACAACTTTGAAAGAATTGTATTTACACAAATAGTTTTGAAATTTTAAAGACTCTAAATACAGTTTTTTAAAAACAAATTTTGTGTAAAAAACAGTTTTCTGTAAAAGAGTTTTGAAATTTCAAAAACAGTTTTTTGGAAAACACACTTTATTTACTTACAGTTTTTAAAATTTTTGAAAAAATTATGTTTTTGTAAAAAATAAAAACTTTCTAAAAAAATAGAATTATTTTTTGAAAGTTACAGTTTTTTAAAATTATTTTTTGAAAACATTGTTGAGAGAGAGAGAGAGAGAGAGAATGGAAGGGAGAAGGTTTTTGTGTAATGTTGGTGTATTGGATTGAGAGATAAAATTTGGTTATTGACAAAATATTGCTAGCTTTGATTATTGAAGAGCCAAATTTGATGAATTGTTAAGAGGTTGCTAGGTTTGATTATTCCAATGTGAGCACTTTTTTAATCCAATATTGCTAATTTTAACAATTTTTTGTTTTGCTTATTCCACTGTGGATGTTCTAACTCACAATATTATCTTTTGTTTATTGTACTCTCTCTGTCCCATTTTTAAAGTCTAATATTCCATTTTGAGCTGTCTCTTAATAAGTGTCTATTTTGTAATGTTAGTAGGTAAAAGTTAGTATATTTTCCATTTTGCTTCTAAAAATATATTTCATTTTGAAAAGTTAGTGAGTAAAAGTGTAATGATGATATCTCCATAGAGGGTAAGTAGGGAAAGTGGAGGTAAAAGTTGATGTAATAGGTGTAATGATGATGTTTTCTTAATAGGTTGGAGTTACGAAGCGGAACACTTAAAAATGGACTGAGGGAGTAGTACTTAACGGGATTTTGGATTGGAAAGTCAAATACTATTAACTTATTTTTTATCTTTATTTTAAAAAAATTGCATTTGTTAATTTTGCGTCAAACTTTTGTGACTTATTGATTTGTCTCGAAGAGAATAATCGGAAAAGTATAAAATTTTAATTGAAACTCATAATTTTTTTTAAAAAGACAAAAAAAAAATCGTCTTTTGACTTATTTTTATCTTTATTCAAAAAATTATGAGTTTCGATCAAATTTTTTTACTTTTTCGATCCCTCTCGTCGAGACCAATCAATAAATCACAAAAATTTGGCGCAAAACAAACAAACACAAAAAAAAAAAAATCAAAAAAGACTTAAAATTAATTTAATTTTTCAATCCAAACCCACCCTTACTCGATCTTTTATTTTGTTTTAGCCTATAATTTTAAGTAATTATTGTTGGTAACTTTATTTTGTTTAAAAAGATTGTAATTAAACTTAATTAAGACCAATTTTAGTACAAAATTGTTTCTTAGCTCGAAAGAAAGTTGTTACTATTACTTTTTTTTAACATAAAAATTGAGGGAGCAGGTTAAATCTTTCAAGGAAGGGCGAGACTATATGGTTTGATGATAATTTTTTCCCCAAAGTAAAGTCAGGATTTTTTTTAAATTGTAGGGGGCGACGACCCCTACTAGAACCCTTTGCTTCATCTTAGGTTTGGCTATGATGCTCCCGGGTGGTTTTGGGAGCATCATACTCCCAATGAATTATAGCCCTTGGATGGAAAATAGATAAATCAATAACCCTTGAATCAAAACCAAAACCAAAAACTAAAAGTAGGGTATTTTGGTAAAAACGAGGTGGTTTTGACAAAAAAACGAAGGATTACTTACCACAGAAACAAGCAAAACTTATCATTGATTAAGGCAACACTTACTATTGTATAAAACAAAATTTACCACACAAACAGACAATACTTACAACAGTCGACTGGTCAGGTAATAAGTTACCATTAATTTAAAAAAAAGTACCCTATTTTTTGGCAAAAAAATTTGGAGATTTTGGAGATAAATATATTCACACCACTTTAAGCCATACACATCATATATTTTGCCTCTTTGCTAAGAATTGGGTAGTGAAAAAACTAAAAAATGGTGTTCAATTATAAATCTAGTTTAAAATTTTAATTTGCTACGAAGATATAATATAATTAGAAGAATTATCTAAAAACAAAAAAATTGACAAATATTTTCCATAATTTCTAAATAACATTATAAATGTATTTAATTTATTTATTTTTAAATAACCATTTATTATAGATATATTTAAGTAATTTACTTTTAAATATTATG
>BPLS01000163.1:282005-327922 GCA_019656275.1 Rhododendron kiyosumense
TTAGACTTAATCCCAAAAAGAACTAATCTATCCTCAGTGGAGAGCCTACCCTGAATGGCCAACCATGCAATGAAGCTGCATTTTGGGATATGACTAGAAAACCAAACAGCCTTATGCCAAGAGACTTTGGGTAATGGCTCCCTCAATTCTTCCCATAGAGAGGAAACGCTGAACTGGCCATTTGGGTTTAGAGTCCATCTGACTTGGTCCCTTGTACCTCTCATTGGAGGAAGCTGATCTCGAACTTCGTTCAGCTCCCAAGATTGTGTGATTGGGAATGCCCATACAGAGCTGAGAATTATTTGGGAAACTTTGGCATTCAATGGGAGACCAGAATCATCAACTATTCTGGAACCAAACTTCCTCAACAAAGGGCCGAAAGGATGCCAATGATCATGCCACAGAGATGTGTTATCTCCATTGCCTATAACATGGAGTATGAATGGTTGGACTAGAGTTCTTAGATTAAGTAACTTTCTCCAAACCCATGAGGGATTACTAGGCATTTTAAGACTCCAGAAGTTCCTCCCTTTTAATAAATAGGATTTAACCCATTGGCACCACATTGATTGTTCACCTCCTGATATCAAAAACCAAATATGCTTGGCAACAGCAGCCTTATTCCAAACCTCCATAGATTTGAAACCAAGGCCTCCCTCATCCTTAGGACCACATAAATGCTCCCAAGCCACCTTAGCCCCTGTTCTTTTAAGGTCTGGGCCAGACCATAAAAAGGCCCGAAGAATAGATTCAACTTCCTTGATGACCTTCTTTGGCAAGATGAACAAGGATGACCAATAAGTTTGCATCGAGAACAAAATGTTCTTGATAAGCTGGACTCTCCCAGCAAAGGTAAGGTCCCTATTAGTCCAACTTTTAGTCTTAGCAGTAATACTATCTACCAATCTCTTACAATCAACAGCTTTGAGTCTAGTAGATAGCAATGGAACCCCCAGATATCTCACTGGCAGGGAACCCTCCTGGAATCCAAGTTCCCGCAAAATAGTCTCCTTAATTCCCACATTAACTCCAGAAAAGAAAATGCTACTCTTCCCTGGGCTAGGAGATAGACCAGAAAGAGCCTCAAACTCTATCAATGCATCCTGAATGAGCTTGACAGATGGAAGTTCTCCTTTGCAAAATATCATAAGGTCATCTGCAAAGCAAAGATTGATCAATCTGTTGGTTTTACACCTCCAGTGGAATTGAAATTCCGGGAGCTGAGATTTCTCTTTAAGTAGGTTGGTAAGAACTTCCATCACAATGACAAAGAGGTATGGTGACAAAGGATCACCCTGTCGTAGACCCTTCCTACCCTTAATGTAACCCGTCACTTCTCCATTGATACAAATTGAGTAATTTGCAGTGGTGACACAAGCTTGTAGCCACTTGATCATGGTAGGATGAAAGTTCATTGCAGATAGAACATCCCATAGAAACTCCCACCTCACATTATCATACGCTTTCATTATATCAACTTTCATGGTACACCTAGGAGAAGGAGATGACTTATGATAGCCTCTCATGAGTTCTTGGGTGAGGAATACGTTATCTGCTATTCTCCTACCCTTCACAAAACCTGATTGGACAGGATCTATGAGCAAAGAGAGAACAGATTGCAGCCTCTTAGCTAAAATCCTAGAGATGCACTTGTATATGGTATTACAGCATGAGATGGGCCTAAAGTCACCCACCTTGGAAGGGTTAGGTATCTTAGGGACAAGGGCTACAATAGTGGAGTTAGCTCTGGTGAGCAATTGTCCAGACCGAAAGAAATTCTGGACTGCTGAAGTGACCTCCTTCCCAATGACAGACCACGCTTTCCTGAAAAACCCACCATTGTACCCATCTGGCCCCGGTGCCTTGGAGGGATTGATGGACCAAAAGGTCTCTTTGATCTCCAAATCTGAGACCGGAGAGACCATATGTTGGCTTTGTTCAAGACTAAGCTTATTCCTTATTAATTGCCCGACTCTAATTGGTCCCAAGTGAGGGGTGGAATGGGAGGTACCCAATAAATTTGTGTAGAAGTTAACAAACTTTTCTTTGATAACCTTGGGATCCTGAGTGATAGAGTTGTCACTCAACACTAGACTGGTTATTTTGCTCCTATTTCTCCTATTGCTCACAGCTTTAAAGAAATAGGAAGTACACTGATCTCCAAGTTTCAACCATTGAATTCGTGACTTTTGCTTAGCGAAGCTCTCCTCCGCCCTAAGCAAAGTGAGATATTGCTTGTGCACCACCCGCTCATGTTCAATGGCAGAACTATTATTGGGATGAGAACCAATAATAGCTTGAGTGCTTTCTAAATCTAGCTTAATGGCCCGCACCCTCTCAGAGATACCACTGAACTCTTCTTTATTAAGTCGCTTCAATTCTTGTTGAAGTTGTTTAAGTTTCACACATACACAGAACATGGGATTACCAATTACAATTGTCCTCCAAACCCTTTGAACAATTTCCAGGAATTGAGGATGGTCAGCAATGAAGTCAAAAAACCTGAATGGTTTAATTGACTTCCTTGGATTAGGCTGGACAGATACCACAGCTGGAGAATGGTCGGAAATACCTGGAACCAAAAAGTGAGCTGTGGATTGAGTAAATGATTTCATCCAGGGTTCATTCACTAGCACCCTATCAAGTTTGGAGGCCACACAATAAGGGGGCACCTGTTTATTGGACCAGGTGAATAAGCACCCAGTGAACCTCAGATCCTCAAGTTCAGAGGTAAACAAACAATGATTAATGTCATCCATGTGTGGAGACCACTGTGCATTACCTCCAACTTTCTCTCTAGGATGCCGAATAGCGTTAAAGTCACCAAGAACCACCCAAGGGGAGAAAGTCTTGAATTGAGTTAAACTTTGCCATAATGATCTACGCTCTAAGTGAGAATTTGACCCATAGACCATAGTGACCAAAAATAGTGCACTTCCATCTTTGGGTTGGATCTCACAGTGAATAAATTGATCAGACTGGCTTAACACTGTAAGAGACATGACTCCAGGGTCCCAACCCACAAAAATCCTTCCCAAAGCAGCTTGTGAGTAATTATTCACAAAACTCCAATCAGGACACACTAAATGAGTGATCCTATCTGCCCAAACTGCCCTAATTTTATGTTCAATAAAGCCAACCAGATTAAGATTATTAGATCTCACAAAGGATCTAGCCTCTTTCTGCTTAATGGGGTCATTCAGACCACGAATATTCCAAAACCCTAATTTGAAAGATTGTAATAACATAAGAAACAATATTAGAGATTAACACAGTGATGCAGAGATTGAAAGAAGTAGTATTGCACATACTCAAAAGGATATCAAAAGGATATAATTTATTCTTGATCATAGAGGTGTTATTTAATTCCTTCCACTGCTAAGGGGCTTATTGCCTCCTCCTTAGCTAGCTTCTTCAACCGTTTCTTCGCAGACTTGGAGAGATACTTGTTGAACACAGAGCTGCCTTTGGTAGCCAGTTCAGCAACTTCCTCTTTGCTTCCTATACCTAAAGGAACAGGTAGTTCAGGAGCTGGGGACGCGATGAGCTCAGATTGGGAATTAACCAGAGAGGCGGTTGGTGTTACACTTTGACTCAACACTCCTACCTTCTGATTGCTACTCACCACTCCTTCTAATACTTCAAGCAGCTCATCTTCAGAATCACTGAGCTCTTCCTCAAGAGAGTGAGTAATTGGATGTGAACTGCTGGGTTGGTTGAGGTGTTGACAGTCATCCTTTTGTTTCCCACTCCCGACTTCAGTCACAAGTTGAGCAGCAGGTTGAGGAGGGAGAGAAGAGGTAGATGACTTGTTAGCACACTTCATCGTGTGATGTCCAAAGACATGGCAGATGTCACACATGGGGGGCAGCACTTGGTATTCAACTGGAACAACTACAGATTCTCCTGCAACAATGACTTGAACCTCATCAGGAAGAGCTTGCTCAGCACTCACCTCAATACAGATTCTAGCTTGTGTGGATTTAGTATGAAGAAGGCCAGGTTGCCTAGCAGTCTTGGCTGTGGCTTGATCAACATGAAGAGGTCTCCCAATCGTGCTTGCCACCCGGCTCAAGCATTCCTGATTCCAAAGCTCAAAAGGAAGGTCATGTAGTTTAACCCAAGCTGGGATTTTGGACGGTTGGTCCTTAGCATGCTTCATCATCCTGTGCCAATCCTTAAGCACAAGGTACTTTTGTGAGAAGAAATAGGGTCCCCCTTCTAGAACTTGCATTTTAGCCTGTTCATCTCTGAATTCAAACAAGTAGAACCCAGCTACATTTGGCTTGACAGCCACAAAGAGGTCTTTCCATTGGTTCCTGGCTGTGGACACCAAAAGAGGGTAAGGCATTTGACCATCCAGGAAATGACCAACCAAATATCTGTTCCATTTCCCCACCTCAGTCAGTTCGATGTCTATTTCAACTAGAGCTTGTTTCCCTTTTTGTAAGTCAGGGAAAAAATCCAATTTCAAATCCGAAAAGGGACTCTGGGATTGAAGAAGCGAAGCCCAATTTTTTGGTTTGGGTTTAGATTGCATCTGACCCGGCTTGGGTCCGTAGTTAGACTTATGAGGTAGATTAGCAGCTGGTTTATTATCCACTGGTTTGGTCTGGCCAGGCCTAGGTTTAGTACTCTCTACACTATAACCTAAGTTAGGATCACCCTCCACATAGGGATTTCCTCTGGCGTTAAACAAGATCTGCTGAGCAGGGTTCAGAATTTGTACCTCTTCTTGTGAGCGCTCAATCTGACAGTTGCTGTCGATGGGGGTCGCTGCTCGCTCCTCCGCTTCTCTCACTAAGGCTTCCTCGAAAACTTGCTGTAATTTCCTTGAGGGACTGGTTCTTTTGGCTGTTCTAGGGCTGGATGTCCCAACCTCAGCCGGTGACGTTGCATGAACTGCATTTCTGAGAGCAGATCCTTGGTTTAGGTCACTCGAAGGAGCACCAGGGCAGAGATCAAAGGGCTTTTGTATGGTAGTGGAAGGCAAGGTCCGATTGGAGCTTACTTTATTTACCTTGGTCAGCTTAGGGCTACGGGATTCAACCCCATGGGCTGTTGCATTTGAGAGATTCCCTTGCAAAGATGGAGGGCATACTGAAGAATCAGAGACAGCCCGCTGCTTGGTTTGGGCCTCCTTCTCTCGTTCCTCTGCTACATCCTTGGTGATTTGATGAGGAACCCCCAGCTCAGTACGTGGCGAGTTCTTGGAGTTTCTAGGGCTTGGTAACGCCATTAACCTCTGTTTGCGTCGAATCTCGTTCGAATCTAGGGCTTTGATGCCTAGCCCATCTGCTAGTGAGATCGTGCCATCAGCCATGAGAGGTTACCTGCTCAAGTGGGACGGAGATACGAGTCGCCAAAGGAATCGCCCAGCTCGCCCATGGTGGGAATCGCCCAGCTCCTCCTCTCTCTAGAGGAGTCTACACTGTCTCTTTTCGTTTCGTCTTCTTCTCTTTGACTTCAATGTTGTTTGTGGATAAGCTCTCTACCTTCTAGTGTTGCGTAATGAAAAACAAGTTAGGTATGTTGGTATTTGAATTGTTCTCCTAGGCTTTATTGGTCAAAACCAAAAATGACACTCAAAAAAAAAAAAATGACACTCAAAAACAGTTTTCGTATGGCACTCGGTGTGCCGTGCGGCATTCCTATGGTATATCAGTAGTATCGCACAGTATTTTAATGTTTATTGTTAGCTTTTATTCACCTTTTTGAAATCATAGGCTTGCTGGTTTTCCAAAAACATAATAATTAAAAAAAGAAAAAGAAGAAAAAACTCCTTTTCAGACTGGAAAAGCTAGTTCAAGTCACAAACCATTTTACATGGATTGCGTATCGAAGATCAACGAAAGGAAGGGTTCTTAACCATTTTCTTTTAAACATATACTTCGTTTTACGCAAACCCTCTAGAGGTTAGTCTTTGATAAGCATAACAGACCTAATGAGGCCAGCACCATGAGAATCACAGACCCGGAGAGTAGGGACCAGTCTCGCCTGGACCTCTTTGATACTTCTTACTTGGGATAAAGTCAGGTCATACAAAGTCAGCTCCGCAGACGAAGCTATCGTAAGAGCTAAGGACCACCTCTAGTCCTTAGCTGCATAATGTTTGATGAATATCTATTGAATATATTTATTCCAACGAAAATACCTCTTCTCGATTGGATAGAGCCGGAATCCTAGGAGATAAAGAATGCCATCAATGAGATAAGCATTAATCCCCCTGAGATGCACAATCAGGGATGAATTGGGATTCCTAGATAAGGCAGGACTCCCCCTAACCTTAAACAAGTGATCCGGAATTCACGAGAAACAATCCAACAAGGACTCAACCTCCTATCAAAGTGCCTATAAATACAATGATAGAATGCCCATCCAAGTTACGCAACACATAACAGAAAGTTCCATTACCATCATCATATAACAAATATTCTACTGACTTAGGCATCGGAGGGCGGTTGGCAAGCCACTACACTGGTGACTCAAGCGTTTACATTGTCTTGCAGGATCAGGTCAAAGCTGACTACAAAGCTGATTCATCAATCTCCAATATGGAGTTGGAATTGTCTGAAAAGGATAAAGATGAAGTACCACGTAGTGTTCCGGTAATACCGTGCAACATTTTTTTTTTTGGGTAAATTACCTTGAAATTAAAAAAGTTTAACCGAATGTACAGTCTACAAGAGGCATACCCTAAGAGAAAAGAAAAAGAAAAAAAGAAGAGTGAAAAACGTGTGATAACCATGCACAACCCACATGGAGAATAGGATAGAGTAAGGTATGCAATAGTGTGCATTGTGTGTAAATGAAGCGAATAGAAAATGACAAAAAAACTAACAATATCCTGGCATATCCCACCAGAATAGGAAATAAGATAAATAGCCATTGTCGAATAAAGAGGCGTTGTTGAACCATCATTGAATAATTGCAGCTACATAGCACCTCGGCATTGAGGGGGTTGAACAGCTACTACAGAGGAACTATGCACTAAGAAAAGGCTCGATCCGAAGACGACAACATCTGACAGGGGGCCCAACCCTGCACACCACGCCCATTTCATCCATTCTAATACACTTTCATCCAAAGTCCCAATGATCACCAGAAACAACCCGCCCTCAGCCAAAACCTATGGCCACTAGTCTCCAGGAATGGGATAAGCAGACCAAGATTCCAATACTCCATCCTAACACAGAAGTATCACACATAGCACCCACTTCTAATGAACAAATATTGCAGAGGACCGAGCTCAGAGAAGAGGCTCGATCCGAAGATGCGACATTCGACAAGGCTACCTCCCCAAGTACTTTGCACACCATGCCCAATCCAACCGGTCTAATACTCTCTCGACCTAGTACACAAGGCTCACTATAACCTAAAAGTGGGACAATACAAGGGCCTCGAATTTGTCCGCCATTAACAGTGCATTACCACCGAATCATCTAGTTACAAATTGAGGCACACAAAACTGCAGAAAGAACCATTAACAATCCTTTTCAATCAGTGAATAACCACTAATCTAGTAAGGACAATCACGGTCACAGTCATACTACGGTATAACAAACGTCCCAGAGGAGCAAAGCAACTTGGATTGTGAACAGACCCAGCATAGATGCTACAGCCTTAGGCCCAAAATTGGGCAACAGCTCCATGGCTTTGAATAAAACATGTTAAGGTAACCTAAATGAACTAAAAACATAATAGCAGTTTAATGGGTAACCTATATATGAACTGGACCCACACTCATTTAGATGATGACAATGCATGGGCCCATAGCAGCCCCATGCTTCTAGTTTCTTGGTACAGATATTAAATGGTTATTGCAAACAATATAGTCCATTGTTTATAAAATCCAGCCTGTCTGCAAAACCACCAAAACTCCATTGTCAAAGTTTACAGCGGCAACCATCCAACCAGATCGGTAAGGTAATTCCAGCAGTTAAGACAAGCAGTAAACTCGGTTTTAACACTAATCCAAAATAAGAATAAATTCTTTACACCGCCGGTGTAAATATTTGTTTCCTTCAAATCAATTGTATTGCGCCACGTCGCCTTGTTTTATTAATTGGGACTACTGTTTTGACACGTGTCGCAATGCAATTGATTTGGAGGAAACAAATGTTTACACCGGCGGTGTAAAGAATTTATTATCATCCAAAATACCTCAAACAGAAACGAATGTTGAGGTTGAAGAAATCAGGTAAGTAAGTGAAACACCTCATGGAGCTGATACCAGATCTGAACGAAGTGGCTCCCACCTTGGCGAGCCACGGCCTTCCGCCGTGTACCACAACCGAGCAGGTCTGGACCAGTTTTGTTGAGTAAAATTACCCTTCGCCGGCAGCAATGGATACATGCTTGCCATTCAATGAAGACAGCCGTGGAGATGGCCACCCTCCGCCAACAAACAACCATATGCTTATCCCTTGACCGAGTTTGGGTTGCCATTAGTTCCCCTTTCTCTGCGTCACCGTCCAACTCCAGCATAAGAAAATGATGGGTTTAATTAGGAGATCCCCTTTCTCCGGTTGTGGAAATCAGTTTATGAGGAGGACTGAAGAAAATATACAGATTCAAGAATGAATCTATATGAACCGCCTGATAAATCGGTGGATTGTATATCAAAAAATCTGATTATGCAGCATTTTATTCCACCATGCATACTCATAAAAGTTCCAGAGAACGTCAAAAAGGCCGTACGGCATTCCAATCTGCCACACGGTATTTTGATTTACATTAATATTCTTGTTTCGTTTCCAGTTTCCATTCCACTGTATATTTTCATTCATATCATTTTTTTTTTTAACACAGTCAATTCATTTCATAATAATACCCGAAGGTAATACAGATTTCATCAAAAAATACAAGAATGAGTCAAAACTATCTAGACTCCGACACAAGCACCCCCTGCAAAAGCAAGACCGGCAAACTCGCCAGATGAGAACCAATCAAGGCCTAGATGGTAGAGAATCCAAACAGACCGGACCCCAACTCATACCCGATAAGCGCATATGACATCTGGACGGCGAGAGCTGTTCACCGGATCAGAACTCATCACCGACAACAGCACCCAGCCAAACCAACACCACCGAACCGCCACCAACCCCTGTTCCACCACCGAACCCCCATCAGCCCCAAACAAACACCAACAAACCACTATCAACGGACCATTCCTCACTAGGCGCCGGATTATTCGCCCACCACCTCAACCACACCAGATCTAGAAAAATCGGACTGGTACAAGACCGGACCGATTCAGGGGAGACCCAAACAGCCGGTAGCAAAAAAAAACAAAAACAAAAACAAAAAAAACAGCCGGAAAAAAAAGCGGCGGTCGACGGTGCGGCTTAATTCATATCATTCATTTGTACATATTTGCCACATTTATAAATGACTTTCGTGCCACATGTATCATTTCCATCTTGTTTGCAAAAGTTAAAAGTTTTTAAATGATTTTGAACTCCCCATTTAAAATGTTTAGTGGAGACCGATTTTTACCAGACGAGCGGGGTGCTTTTTCAACAAAACCTTTCCCGTTTGTAATGTGGCTCCCAAACCCAAATTTTTAAGGTTTTTGCTAGACCAAAAGTCTTATCATTTTTCTAAAACAAACTTTCAGTTTCTCAGGTCATCCATTTCAAAAATTCGAGTGGTGACTCTCGGGTGTACCGGTCGGGGAGCCCACACAAGTACTATTTTATCCCTCTTTTTTAATACTTCATCCAAGCTAACCACTTTTTTTTATCCGCCCTCCATAAAAGTCACATTAACGTGGGCCCACCATCCATCAATAATACCCTCTAATATCTTGTCCCCTCTCCATAAATAATACCCCCAAAACTCATCCCACATCCAATTGGGCCCTTGGGGAGAGTAGATCTCCCACGCTCCCCATTATATTTGGACTAGAGACCCAGATTTGGAGTTCAAAATTTGGTTTTGGCTCTTGAATCGACCGGACGACGGTGTTCCAAGGCTCTCCAACGATGGTGAAGGTGTCAAGATGCAAATCCAGTGGTGATTTGCGGCGGGAACGTGATCTAGTGGCGATCCTCCACCCACCTCTGTAAACGGAGTGTTGGGTTTGACATCGGAGTTGGACGACTTTTCCTTTTGTTTTTTTGTTTGTTCTTGGTGTTCAGTGTATTTTTTGTTTTATTGTACTTTTTCATGTTTTGATGGATATGCGATGATCTTGTTCGTCGGAAAAAAGGAAAAGAAACAGAAAGCCTTGGGTTAGGGCCAACCACTTGGAGTTGTTTGCAACTCTTTTTTATGCAAGCCCTAACTTCTTTTTATTACATGCTTATTAAAAATTGAATTCCTTTGTTCTTTTTTAGCAAAAAATCATCACATTCATATTAATATAAAAATAAAGTACAATAAAACAAAACAACAAAACAAGAAAAGCCAGCGAAAAGATCATCCCAAATACGAAAACAAATTACAACAAAATAAAATATAATATAATATAACAAAACAAAAAGAAAAGTCGTTCAGCGCCAATGTTAGACCCAGAACCCCGCTCATGGAGCTGGGTGGATAGAGGATCGCCACCGGATCTTGCTCCCGCCGTAGGATCACCACTGAATTTGCCTTTAGACGCCTTCATTGTCATCATTGGAGAGCTCAGGAAACTGTCGCCCAAACCAAACCGATCTAGATCTCCAAAACTAAAAATCGTAAGGAGAGTGGGAGATCTTCTCTCTAAAGAGAGAGTCTAAACCATCAAACAATCATGGGGTAGGATAGGAGAGGAGAGAGGCCGGATTAGTGGGGGACTGAGAGGGGAAGAGGAAGGAAGAGATAAGAAAAGGGGAAAAAAGAAGGGGGAAAGCGGGAGGGAGGGTTTGAAAACCCACACCCAGACTTTCTCTCTCTACTCTCTAGAATTCACTTAGCCAAAACGTGAAGAAACGCAGCTTTACCCTCACGCATCAATTGTTAGTGAGATAATTTTTGGCAGTTGAGATATAATAGATTCAACCAAATGGCGCTTATTCAGTTGGCCCCTGCTCTTGCATCTCATTAGGAGGTCAGGAATTTGAGTCTTTCTACCTACATATTGGTGTTCTTGCGTTGAGATCACAAATTAGTTCAGCTTGCAGTTAGATTGGGTTTATAGTTGTTGAGTTGTTAGACTTAGTCATCTCGTGGGCTCTCATACATTTGTTGTAGTGTCTCGTAATTTGTACTTTGTAATTCATACATGATGTAATGATATCTCCTATTAATTGACAGAAATTAAAGAGATACAATAGATTCTTCAATGATGTGAAATTATTTGAAAGTGATATTTTTCGCTGACAAATCTAACATAGGTAGATATTGACAGTTGACTGAAAGTGTGAGGACATAACAAGTAATTGGTGCAAAGTGTATTTTATCCATATTTTAAACATTGTACTTAGATTATTAAATTAACCCAAGAGATTGATTTGAGATTTAGGGGTTGCTCGCTAATAGACCCAACAACAATTATTGGGAACTTCAATCGGTCAAGAGGCTTTAAATCGAACACCATTCTAAGGTCTTCGGATGGAAACCTTTTAGTTGCTATTAGCTCTTTTGAGTTCAATCTATATGAAGCTTTACTTTGACTTTAATTGGGGCATTCGCTAGTGAACAGTGAAATTAATCTCTCAGAATTAGTTGATGTACGTGTAGACATCTTAATCTGGGCTTCCAGATTAGTTTACTTACGGTTTCTGATTTCCCGATGATGAAACGGATCAAGAACACCCCGAGAATGTTAAGTGTTTGAGTTTTGAGTGTTTGAAAAACTCTTGAACCTAACCTGATCCTAAGCCACTTCAAAAGGCCAAAAAACCCTACTGACGCGCGACGACGGTAATTTGAGTTTTTAGCTTAAGTTTTATCAACAAAACCTTAGTCGAAGACCGTGCAAGCCGACACAATCAAATGAATTATGGGAAAAAAGTCTATTAATAAAAAGAAAATAAGCCCACACAAAATGAAAGATTACTTAAATTAGTTAAGTTTTTCACTACAATCTACAACGAAAGAGAGCAACCAACCACCAACACACACACACAACTGACCCCCCCCCCCCCGGCGTCACTTGCAACGCATTCGGCTCCCTTTCGATTCTTCAACAGAACTTCGTCAAGCAAACACCACTGCATGCTTTGAAAATACAAAAAACAAAAACACGCCAATGAGCAAACCAACTCTACGCCCTCTGCAACCAACGATCTTCGTCTTCAAATCCTTCTTTCATCAGATACCATAATCTCCCATTCTAGTTCCGATATCTCTTTCAAATCATTTTGGGTACTCTTCTGGTTTTCTACGGTTCTTGCTTGGTAGGTCTTTTTCAGAGGCTTTAATCACCTATTTTGTTTGACCTCCAATGGGACCCATTAGAGGGCTGAAGAGGAGGAAGAAAGGGGAGAAAGGGATTGACCGAAATGGGGCCCACACTTCCCCCGGGAACCAGGCCCACCAGGGCTTGGATTGGTGGGAAGACTTCTCCAAGAGGATTACTGGTACATTTGACTTCACAATCTCCTCCTGTTTTGCATTTACTTTGTTCGCTTAATTTCTTGATTTGTGATGGTGGGTTTTGGTGGTTTTTTGTTTCCCAATGTCAGTGGCCTTGTTCTTTATTATTGAAATGGGGTTTACTGGGCTTTTAGTTAGGTTTCCTTTTATAGCTGTCAAATTTCACGGTGATGATTGCTGGCTTTTACTTATATATGCTGATTTCGAACAAATAATGCACTTGGGTATCTTCCCCTTGGTGTTGTATTCCAGTATTGTAAGTACGTTTTTGTTGGACATTAACTGTAAATATTACATAGCCATGTTCATGTAACGGTCTGTTTGGCTGCCAAGAAAACACCATTGAAGGAAATATATTGATGAATACATCATGTCATATTCAAGTGTTGCTGGATTGCTAGAAATGGAATTTCTCTTATTTTGTTAGATAAAGCAAATGTATTCCTGTTTTATCTAGAGGAAATTCGTTGCTTGCCTGGGTAAACCCATCTTAAGTTTTCTGATGGTGTGTACATGTTTTGCTGCTAGTGTAGAATGCTTATGCGGAAACTTAGCCATTTTGGCCAAATAAGTGTTTATGACTGCAAAAGAGGTATTTTGGTCAATTGTTGTATTTGGTTAACTAGTTTGGGGACAGTGTGAAATTGGAGTTGTTCAGCTAATACACAAAGTTTGGTTAATTTGGAGATGAATTGGTTCGAGGTCTTTTGGCTAACAGTGGATTAAGACTTAGAGATTGTCATTTTGAAGTCATGGGCAACTTAGAGGATTGGCAGGATCCATTGTTTGATGTAATGGTTGTAAGGAAATTAGTACCACCGGGGATGCTATCTCTTTCTAAGGCCCCAAGGTTCCCAAACTAGCTCTTGGTCATCCTAGCCCTACCCTGTAGAACCATCTGGCTGAATGTGGCATGGGTGGGAGAGCATTTGGGGGGTTGCTTCACCAAAGGGAATCACAACCAACCCGGGCAATTACTCTACACCTTTCTAATTACTGCAGTACAAGGACTCCATAAAAGAAGTTGAGACTCTGGAAAGGCTACTTCAGTCAATAGAATCTGAAACTACAGAAGGAATAAGCGTGTCTTACAGAAGGGGTGAAGCAATCATAACCCTAGCAGTATTGACTGATCCCACTTCCCATTTATTCTTTCATGAGGACGTCCTTTGGTTGGTGAACAGGGGAACATCAGTTTCCCTGCAGTAGAACAGATGTTTTTTACATGCTTGGTTAGCAAATAAAAACCTTCGGCCATTTATATCATTCTAGTCCGGTTATTGCTATCTCTTTCTTTCGAGTGATTTGGGGAAAGAGTGCACCACCAAGGAGAGGTGAAATATCTAGAAATAGGAAATTGGAATAGGTGGGACATGCTGGTCTATTCTATATCTATGTCACGTTGGTTGTTTTCGCTCAATTAATGCACTCACGTGCTTTCTGTTACAGTCTTGGAAAGAACTAGATCGAAAGCACTAAACAATTTCTTGTTAGGTTCCCAGGCCACCAATGCCAAAAGCTAGCTATTGAGGTGCAGGTGCTCTCATGCTTATATACTGCACAAAACCTTTGTACCCAAGCGATATGGGACCTTAACCTTACTCCCTTCCCATGCAAAGCATGCTAACTCAGCAGCACATTGGCGTGCTCGCCCGTGACGTAGGCCCTATGTATTCCAAGGTACCAGCTCCCTTACCTTGCTACAACAGCTAATATTAAAGCTTCGACCCTTGCAAACCCCAATCAATGGGGATTATATAAATCACCCCTCAAGTGAAGAGTCTTTGTGCTCTACCACCATGCAACCACTATTTTAGGGGGCTCCATTATCATCAGGTGTGAGCTAATACCTGAATGGATGAATGGGTTTCACCATGATACCATGTTCGACGGTCTTGGTTGAACCAAACTCCAAACGCTAGCTATATAATGCACCTTAGGTAGCAATGCGGAACTTCGCTTTAACGTTTTCTTCATATTTTTTTGGGGTAAATAATGTTTTTTTCTTTTGTTTTGTTTTTCATGACTGCATCCCAGAAATGGTTGGAGACTTCAAGAAGTGCATAATGAAATGTTCAACCACATTTGAAGCCTGATAGCTAATTAGGGTAAAAGAAATTATTTATTAACAAGAACACCGATTATAAATTATAATTGTCTGGTTGGGCTTCTTATAAATTTTGGTAGGAAGCAGGAAGCAATTTCTTTTCTTCCTGCCCTTCTTTCTTCTCACTGTAAAGCAAATATCAGAAGCACTCATAGGAAACATAAAAAGTGAAACTGTGCTCAATTTTACTGTTCCTCGTGGTGACACTGGTTTGCTAAAGATGTGTCGGACACATTGCAGAAAGAGTGTCGGAAACATGTCCAAATTAAGATTTTTATTTTCTAATTATGGACGCTGAAAAAAGAGTACCAGACACGTGTTCAAGGAGTGTCGGCGTCCGACATGTGTCGGACATGGACACGCCACCTTCTTTTAAGTGTCCAATGTCCAAGCTTCTTGGTACAGGATTGCCACATGTTTTTCAGGCTTCTCAATTAACCTCCGGTTTAAAATGCTAGTTTTCTTGCTGACATACTTAAATATATGGCGATTTGTTGAAAATAGAACACTCTATTCTTCAAAGTGACAATTGCTTTGCTTTCACTCGACGAGGAGGGAGATTGTGAAGGATGTTGTCCATCGACTTAATGTGTTCATTGTTAAAAAAATAAAAGACATGCAAGCATATTAGGTGGTTGACGCACTTTAATAGTATAAATGAATAAACTACGTATAAAATATGTAAAAACCTAGTAGGATAGGTTGTTAACAAAGCATACTGATGTCTGTAAGGCATGAATGCAGAACAATGCAGGGGCTTTATATTCAGGTCCCCATTTGTAAAGACCTGGATCCTCAAGCACTGCCTATGAAACACAGACACTCCTAGAGGCCGGCATGCCCCCGTGTCAAACACGGGGACACATGGCGGACAAGACAAAATATATATTAGACATGCCACGTGGCATCTCCAATAAATTTAATTAATTTTTTTAGAGGGACACGGCAGGGACACGTATGGGGACATTAGAGGGGTTAAATATGTAATTTTAAAATTTTTGGGGCGAAATGTGTATTTCTTTATATATTTTTGGTTAAAAGTGTAATATGATGTATATGTGATATTTGTTTATATATATTGAAGCTTCATGCTTATACATCTAACCATATTTCCACTGGCATAAAATAAATATTATTTTTTATTTTTTGCCGTGTCCCTATTTTTGAAGAAATTTTGTGTCTCATGTCCATATCCGTATCCGTGCTACATAAAGCACCGCAAAATAAAAGTAACAATAATTTTGTCGTTTATTCACATACTTGAAAGAAATATTGTTTACAATTGTCACTATTAATAAAACAACTAGCTCAGTGGAAACTCTAAATATCAATCCCTTCTGACCCTCACTCCTGAAGCCACCCTAAAAAAAATAAATGTAGCTGGAAAGTATACAATACACTAGAATAGATAGAAGTGCTCAGAAATGAACGAGTCAAATTACACATTCACATAATAGGATACCCGGCTCTCCACATAAAAGACAGTTGAAGGATGCAATATGCATGTTTTATCTAGTTGGGTCCAAAAGAGCTCTTGAAGTTACCTGATTCCTAGTTGGCTTTTTGAGCATATGGTTCATCATGTATGGGAAATTTTCAAATTTTACTATGACTTATGACACTAATATGGTCTATTGGTCTGCATAGCACCATTTTCAGGGCTAATGTTCGCCTGCTTTTTGAAAACATCCATGCATTATGTTTGCTATATATTTGTTTTCCACCAGGTATTTTGACTGGAATGTTGACTTCCTTTTTTGTTTTTGGGCTTTCAGGGCTGTCATCCCAATCACAGGATCCCCCTAAATTTGAATCTTTTCTCAAGATTTCAAGAAGGACATTTAGCTACATCTGTTCACTTGTGAAGGAAGAGATGATGGCTAAGCCAGCAAACTTCATCGATCTGAATGGAAAGCTTTTGTCCCCAAATGATCGAGTTGCTGTTGCTTTAAGAAGGCTGAGTTCAGGAGAATCTTTATCATCCGTGGGCAATTTACTTGGGCTAAACCAAACCACTGTCGCCCAAATAACCTGGCGTTTTGTCGAAGCCATGGAACAAAGAGGGCTCCATCACCTAAGGTGGCCCACAGCGATGGAAAAGATCAAATTGAAGTTTGAGAAAATTGGAGGCCTCCCTAATTGTTGCGGTGTGATCGATACAACCCACATCATGATGTGCCTGTCCACAACCGATCGAGCGAGCGACGTCTGGCATGACAAGGAGAAGAATCACAGCATGATCGTCCAGGCTATTGTGGACCCTGATATGAGATTCCTTGACATTGTCACCGGGTGGCCAGGAAGTTTGTGTGACTCTGTTGTGCTGAAAAGCTCAAGTTTTTTCAGACTATGTGAAGAAGGAAAAAGACTGAACGGAAAGAAAATAGAAGTGCCAAAAGAAACTGAATTGAGGGAGTATGTTATCGGGGATGTAGGGTTTCCCCTATTGGAATGGCTTCTAACACCGTACCAAGGATGTAGGCTTTCTGATTCTCAGGTGGAGTTCAATAAACGGATTTCTGCCACTCAGCTGGCTGCACAAAGGGCGTTGGCTAGGTTGAAGGAAACATGGAGGATTATAAATGGTGTTATGTGGAGGCCTGATAAGAATAGGTTACCAAGGATTATTCTCGTTTGCTGTTTGTTGCACAACATAGTTATTGATTTAGACGATAAGGTGCAACGCGAGATGCCCGTTTCTGATCATCACGATTCTGGTTACCAGCAACAAGTTTGTCAATCAACTGACAAGACTGCTTCTATAATAAGAGACAAGCTTTCTCTCTACTTATCTGGTAGTTTGCTTTCTTGATAACATCTCTGTGTCTCTTTGTCGTGGGTTAATCATTCGTCGACGACTTAACCTTAGTTTGTTTAATTAGGAAGTTTAAAGACAAGTGCATGATCCATTGCAAAACAAGCAATTCATGAACTCTCATTCTTCTTCCTTGTTTGGTCTGAGAGCAACTTTGTATCTTGTTTTTTTGAAGAGTACTTTGTATCTTGTGGATCAATGTTTTTCTAACTTTTGCAATTCCATTTTCTGTTACTGCAGTAGATCTTTATTTTCTTGAAAGTATTACTGGTTTCCAGGGAGACAAAGATTTTTAGGTCTTAAATCATATTTAGCAACATAGTTAGTTGTCCCAGTGGAGAAGGGCTTCTTCATGCTCAAGCTTGAGCGCCTGGGTTGGATCCTGTGGGGCTTTGATGAACATGGCTTGCTTTCTCTGGAACTGTTGTTCGTCTGGATCTAACCTCGTTCCCTTGAACTTAATTTGCACCACGAAGCATGACTAAAAGACCACACTGGAGGAGCCCCGGAATGGCCCTCCAGCATGAGGATGAGAACAATGCAGAGAGAGGAAAGCAAAGGACCAAGGTTTCGAGGGGTGGGAGACGATGTACCTTTTAGGGCTGCTATCCCATGGTATTTATAGAGGGTCCTTGGCTTGCTTCCCAAGTTCGTCTATGCATCTGACACGCGTCGGTTGACGTCACCCATGACGTAGCGGATAAGTCGGTTAGTGTGAGCTGTCATGGCAGACATGGCTAAGCCTAGTTGCCTAGCTCTGAGCTAAGCCGAGCCTCGAGGGAGTTGTCATGGGAAACATGGCCGAGTCTAGTTGCCTAGCTCTGGGCCGAGCCGAGCCTCGAGCGAGCTGTCATGGGAAACATGGCCGAGCCTAGTTGCCTAGCTCCGAGCTGAGCTGAGCCTTAGGAGCTGTCATGGGAGACATGGTCGAGCCTAGTGGATGAGCTGTCATGGGAGATATGGTCGAGCCTTGTGGACTAACTCCGGGATGAGCCGAGCCTCGTGGATGAGCTCTACTGGGAGATATGGCTAAGCCTCGTGGATGAGCTCTCATGGGAGATATGGCCACCTCGTGGACTTACTCCAGGATGAGCCGAGTCTCGTGGATGAGCTCTACTGGGAGATATGGCTAAGCCTCGTGGATGAGTTCTCATGGGAGATATGGCTGAGCCTCGTGGCCTTCCGCCGAACGTAGCGACTGTGGCCAAACCAGAATATTCGGACCACTACAGATCTGCATCCCTTCCCTTTTTGGTTCATTTTGGATCATGAATTTGTGAAAGAGATTTACGAAGGAAACGAATGACGTACATTTTGGATCAACATATGTTTCCTTGGTTCCTAGTATTTTCCTTTCATTGTGTAAATTAATTCCCTCCAAGCATAGCCATGGGCCAGGTTAGAGTGGGAATGTCAAGTGTCAAAAGGAAGGGAAAAAAAGTGTCATCTGGCTTCTGTCTTTTCCTTTCACTAATGACTTGTAAATGTTAGTTGAAATACCCGTAGCTTACGCAAACACTCTAAATTGTTAAAACATGGCTTGTAAATGTTTTCGCCAAAGCTTTGGAGTTTGTAACCAAACAGGGAAAATAGATGAATGTAAACCTTTACAAGTAAATATTTTACCTAAAAAACTATAGATAAAGTTAGAATCAAAACATAAGAAATATTAATTGGTACAGCCAAAATATGAGTTACTAATAACTTCGACACATATTTTTTTATCTTTTAATGATGATCCCTAGTGCATACAGTTTTTTTCATCCTAATAAATATGTGTGCTTTATAAGTAATTATCTAGCGCAATGCTATTTTATTGCCTTTTCTTCCGGCTTGTTTTATTTCGAGATTCAAACAAAGAATTTGATGATAAAAAGACAAAGAACTCACTCAATAAACATTGTAGACCAGATCGTTGGATTAGATAGTAGTAGTATTTCACTAGAGGATTTTGGACATATCCAATCGTTGAGAGCATCTCTAAGTTTCTAACCGGGCAAGCCTTCATTTCTTCAATAAACATTTTTCGAAACTTCAAAATAAAGAATTGAGCACTCCAAGCATGCTTTATCTGCATTCTTCAAAATGAAAGACAATCTCTAAAATCTGAAGAACGTTCTCACTTCATAAATATTTACATGATAAATGATCCATAATTTTTAGTGTTATGATTCAATATTTATAAAATTAGTACCATTAAAAAGATATTACCAATATCTTTAAAATTAGACCAATCTTGAATTTATTTGGTAAAATGTGAAAAGATTGATATTTCAAAATTCAGAGGAAAAATGAGTTATGAATGTGTTATTTGGAAACTAAAAATAAAGATAGAGAAATATGATTAGAGTACTAGAGAATGATAGTATTCTTTAAATTCACGTTATAAAATAAATACTGATATTTTGATCCATTAAAATGAAATTTTGGTTTGGAGATGCGCATCTCCGGTCCGGACCCATTTTTTATTCAAATTTAGGTCTCAAGTTTTAGTTGGGTATGCGTCCTCCGATACCAAAGCCCGAAGCACTCTGTTTGGTTTAACAATCTGAAAGTAACTTTTAACTCTCCACATAATTTTTAATAAATTTTTCTCTCTATCTCTTTCTACTCATTACCACTCCACCTCTCAAAAATAACTTTCTAAAATCTAAACCAAACAAAGCACTTGTCTTAATCCAAATCTGATGGTCTTTTTTATAAATGTTTTCTAGCAAAAACTTGAGTAGAAAAGAGGGGGTAAAGAGCCCAAAAAAGGATCAAAATCTGCAAAGTTCTAGGGTTAGGGTTTATCGAGGGTTTTTTGTGTGTTTGGGAGTGGGAAAACCATGAATGCGAACAAGTTCGACGCCAAGAAGCTTCTCAAGGACAAGAAGTTTTTGTTCGCCTCTTTCCTAATTGCTTGGGCTGCGGCTCTCCAGGTTAACTCTCTCTCTCTCTCTCTCTCTCTCTCTCTCTCTCTCTCTCTCTCTCTCTCTATATATATATATAATATGCATAGAAAGATAGCTAGATAGATATACGCACACTTAATATTGACGCGTTGTGATGGTGCAGGGGCACATGATGTGGTTACAGAGGCAAGACTCGTTCAAGGAGAAATTTCGAACCCTAAACGAAAACGACGACCAGAAGGAATCATAGAGACAGGACCGGTGGCATTGGGGGGTCAAACTTAATACAAATTGTGAGATATTTACTTTGTTGTTTTCTTGTGCTCCATCCCTCATTTTAATGGACTAAAGAGAGAGATTGTTATTTCTGCTTGAAATGAAAATCAATCTCAAAACTTGTACTCCCTCCGTCCCCATTTTGAAGTCCAGTATTCTATTTTGGGCTGTCCTTTAGTAAGTGTCCATTTTGTAAAGTTAGTGGGTAAAAATAGGAAATGAGGCTTCATAGATGTCAGGCTATCCAATACCCACCTCTCTAAAAGTAGAGCGGAGATCCAATATCCGTCCATAGAGAGAAGCATAATCAAATCCATAACAGATGTTTTGAAAGGACTTGAACTCAAGAGTTACCTCGGACCTATGGTTTGATGCCATAGGAAATCATCACTTGGCCCAAAACCTTCAGCTATTAGGAAATAAGCGGAACGATGTTTATCAAGCTGGCTTACATTCGCAGATATGAGTATTTTGATGAAGTCGTATCTAGAAAACGTGATTTAAGGTCTAAAATTATCTTTTCAGACCTCATTTTTAATTAACTAGTCATGAAATTCGTTGGTAGACTCAAAGTCCGGGGAGCTAAGTTAAATACCACCTGTATGTGGGTATAATTTAAAATCACTTGGTAAAGAACTCCTTGATGAAATGTTGTTGTGTATACTGGAAGATAGTTTATTGAGGCAATCTGAGAGCCAGTAGTGTAAAATGTGGCCCGAAAGAGCATAAACATAATATGGGTTTTTTGTTTGTGGAAAACTAAACGTCCTCTGAAGTCTGAACCAAACAAAGAGTAATTCATGAAGTGTAGTGACTATGTTGTGTTGTTAAACAAAATATATATAACTATACAAGAGTTTGTACTCCATAATGGGTTCATCTGTGCATATTAATATTTGCTGTGGTTGCCCCTGATAGGTGGAATAGTTATACATTAGCCTCTTTGTAATGAATGTATTTTTTTGTGGGCCTTTGTGATGAATACTATGCAGCATATTAAAGGAAATTGGTTCAGATGTGTGTTTCTACAAAACTAGAGTCTTAATCAATAGTCACAGATGCAAATAAAATTTGACTTAGTACCAAAGCTAAAGAAAATAAAATAGGACCAGAGTTGTTTGGAAGCCTACTATCTAACGTCTGGTATAATGTCCTTTCTCTCTAAAGATGAAGACTCTCTACCATCAATGAATGAAAGACAATTTCAAACTGGTTATTTATTTCCTTATGACTCTCCACTGAGGGGTATAGTGCCGACTTTAAAGCATTCATTTGACTTCTCAACTGAGCTGTCTCTTTTCTGTATCTCTATACTCGTTTATGTGGAAAGTGTCCATGGTTCATTTTTTCTATGATGCTTGGAATTGATTTCATTGAGATGAAGACCAACTGGGCCAACTGAGTTGCACACACGGTACTTGAGGTTCATTGAAACTTACTATAGAAGTTGAGAGATCCACTTGTGGTGGCGGATACTGCAGCGACTTCTCTGGTTAAATTCACACGCTAAATATTCTTTTGCTGCCTTCATAAAATTCGATGTGGTTATTATATTTATGTAATGTCACGCCTTACCTTATCAAATTGACTTGCATTGCTTCATGTTTATCTATAATGCCGACCACGTGCATTATTGTTAGGTAAGTAATGACTCATGCATCCAATGATTAAGATAATACCAAAAAGAATTTGAAAGCATGACACATTGCATTACAAGGGTTGTTGAAAACGTTGTGTTGTGTTGGATTGAATTTTTATTAGTTATTCTGTGTACCTCTCTTCTGCGGGTATTGCCTAAGACTTTTGATTTGTTGGAAAAACCAGGTTGCTCATTTGATTTATGGTTTGTAAATCTGCATACTTGGACTGGGAATTCACGAAACTACAATCAACTGTTTAACCTCTGGCTGTTTAGACCCTCGTAGGAGAAAGGGACTTGATTATATCACCTATTCGAGAAGATAAGAATTGGTGGTTTATATATTTCTGCCTATAGTTCTTCTGCTTGTTTCAGAGTAAGACCTTTTTGTTTTTTTGTAGGACATCTTGCTAATTCGAGTCCCTTTGAGATATGGAGGAGGTTCTTCAATCTCCAGTCCCCTTTGCTCTTGACACCCTCTGAAAAATGAAGGTTTTCGATCATTAAAGTGATCCTTTCAAAAAAAAAGAAAGGATCATTAAAGTGAACTGGAAAGGCGAAAAGGGCCTGGAAAGGGACGCATCAAAACTGTCCGGTATGAGACTCGAGAGGAGCCTCTCCCATTTTGTTGACATGGAGTTTTTATCTTGAATTGGTGAAGGTAAAAAATATGCGAAAAGAAAATGAGGTCATGCAAAAAAAGTTCTGCAGAATTATAGTACTGGCTTTGTTCGGTTGCCATTTCCGTTTAGTTTTAATTTTGAAAACCAATCATTATCCTACTTCTTTCCCCAATCATTACCCTATTTTTTCAATTATTACTTTCTCATCTCTCTCTATCTCTCTCCAATCATTATCCCTATTTTCAATCATTATTCTATTTCTCTCTCCACCCACTACCAAAACTAAACTAAACTAAACTCCCAACCAAACACAACAGTAATTTTACCACTACTATGCTTATCTTTGTTTTCTCTTAGGTCATGCCAAAAAAAGTACTGCAGAATTATAGTAATTCTTACCACTTCTATGTTTATATTTGTTTCCTCTTAATGGGCCGTTTGGTAACCTCGTTTTTTTCAGTCTAGTTTTATTATAGTTTTGCTTACCGTCTTGATTTGGGTCAAACGGGTTAGCCTTACAAGTCTATGCCAACTGCAGAGGCATAACTCATGGAAGTCAAAGCTACCTGAGTCTTAATTGTTTGCTAGCCTTATTATCCACAAGCAAGATTTGCAGGGAATCACGCAAGGAAAAATACGTTTTGGATTCATTCTGGATCCCACAAAAATTTAGAAAATATCCATAAATTTTTGAATATTATTTTATGTGGCCTTATAAAAAATCAGCTCTAACAGACATTGGTAAGTATTACTTTTAGATTCGTAGGGGCGAAATTGCTCTCTGTCGGAGCTGATTTTTTACAGGGTCCCATAAAATAATATTCAAAAATTTATGAATATTTTTTTAGATTTTTGTGAGACCCAAAATGAGCCCAAATGCGTTTTTCTTTGCGTGGTTTCTTGCAAATCTTCCTTGCAATTAGAATTTTTGATTGTTTGCTGATGAGGATTAGAGATATTAATTAATTGTGATCCTAATTGCATTGATAAGGACACAGACGACTACTGTGACGAGTCGATGCCGTTTACGCTAATTTGCAAGTCGTGCAAATTTTCTAAGTCGTTCACGCTAATAGTTAACTTGTTCACCCCCATCTTTTTCCATTTCCCCCCTTTGACTGGAAAATGGGGTGTGTTTTACCCATTTGCCCCTCCCCACTTTATTGTATGTGTACTATTAAGGGCAAATTGGTAATTGCACTAATTATTGGATTAATTGTTAATTAAAAAAATGAGGTCAAACATACCCATTCACAACTTAATCGTTAGTGTGAACAACTTTTAATTAAGTTGTGTTGCACAAGTTTAATGTTAGTGTGAACTTGTGCATAATTCCACTAATTTTTTTGGTTAACAAGTTGTGGCAAAATTGCATGTTCATACTAATTGAGAAGTTCTGCATCCCCATTTTTTTTTTGGTTCAATATTGCATACATCAGCAGGGGGTGGGGGTTAGTTCAAAGGGGCTTCAGAGGTTGTTCATAGCTCTAAATTTCAAATTGCCCCTCGTGGGGACTCAAACCATGCCTCCATTGAGGGAGGCATACTAATTGATCTAAGAGCTCTTTGGTTCATCCTTATTCATTAGTGTGAACAACTTGTGATTTTCAATGAATAAGTTATGGTGCATAATTTATTCATTAGCATGAACAACTGTTGTACAATCTGAGAGTGATTGGATGACATCGAACAGCATCAAATGTTGACTTTCAACGCTATCTTCCTCAACAATATCTAGTAGCAGCACACAAAAAACTGTGAACCGTGAAACTAATCCAGACCGAACCGATCAGTATCTTCTGGATTTTGTTCATGGATTAATGGTCCGGATATGGATTCAAATATTAGAAAACCGCGAGATACGAATTATTATTGGTTTTTTCATTTTAAAACCATTGATTTACCAGACTGGATCGTGAGATATTTAAACAATATAAAAAATATAAGGCAAATTTCAGTTTGTCCCCTTATGGTTTGGGTCGGGTGCGGACACATCCCTTCTCCTTTGAATATCACCACATAACACCCTGTGGTTTGTGGACTAATGTGCACAATTAGAGTTTCTGTCTAATTTAACGGGAGGTGTGCTTCACTTGCTTATTTTGAGAGTGACTATGAGTATGACTATAATTTTATAACAAAATACCCTAATATATCCCCAAATTACAGAAATGCCATCTTCCTCCCTTTTCCCCAAATCGGCCCCTCCTATACCCTAATCTGCTCTACCCACCTCCCCAGATCCGCTCCTCCTCTGTTGCCTCCATCTTCCAAAGGCCAACAAACCCACAATCATGGCCACCACACCCGCAGTGACTCCGCACCCACCATTCCTTCTAACCCACCACCACAACCCCGCCACCATAATGACGACACCACAGCCGCCGTTGCCACTGAACCCATCGACCTCCCATGCCCTTTCAAAACTCTTGAAGTCCTCGAAACGCGCTTAATTACAACTCCGCCGCAGTAGTGGTGGAAGGCGGCGGAGACGGTGGCAGGATGGGGTCGCCGGTGAAAGGGGTGGGGATGGTAGTGACGAGCAGGGTAAAGAGGGCATTGGGGCTGAAGATGTTACGCCGGTCGCTGTGGCGAACGAGCTTGTTGGTGTTGGGCAGCCATGGTGGAATTGACTGAGGTTGCCGATCCGGATTTAGGGGCTACTGGAATTGATTTTGTGTGGTGGGGTGCGACAGTTATGGCTGGGTGGTGGCAGGTGTGTGCGGTGGTTGTGTGAAATTTAGGGTTTCATAGTTTTGAGGAAGAAGAATATCATGGTGTAAGGTGTGTATATGGTGGTGGTGGTGTGAAATTTAGGGTTTTGATAGGAGTTTTGGGGAAGAAGACCTGGTGTTAAATTTCACAAGGGCATTAAAGTCATTTCGCAAGTTCTGTTAACAGAGTTGGATGTGCACATTAGTCCACAAACCACAGTGTGTTATGTGGTGATATTCAAAGAAGGAGGCGTGTGTCCGCACCCAACTCGAACCATAAGCGGTCAAAATGAAATTTGCCCAAAAATATAATATAATATACTATGTAATATCAAGTCGTGCTTGATATTGTTGCTGAAAACTTGAGGGTTTTTCCCAAACCTGTCGAGATGTATGAAGAGCCAGAACTTGAGCACTTGCGCTGGGCGAGAGCTCCGGGAAAAGACCTGAAAGTGGCTCTGCGGTAAAACGGTGAGTCTACCTCGAACAAGCATAAGAAACCTGGTTGTGTGGCTCGTGATCTTTGATCTGATGCCTTCCTCCGCTGGTTCGATAGTTACCTAGCCTTCCCCACCTTGCCTGCACAACGAACACACGACTAAGACCTGGACGGGGTTGCCCGACGAGAGGGTAAGTATGTCCAGAGAGAGAGGAAAATGACTAGGGTTTTTTAGTGGGTTTATTTGTGTGTACCTCTTTGAGGCATCATCCTCCAATATTTATAGAGCCTCCTTGACTTGCTTTCCAAGTACGGGCATGTGCCTTGCACGGGTCAGGCGACGTGATCGTGACGTCACTGAACAGATTTGGTAATCGTTTTGGTATGAGTTGGCACGTTCCACGTGCGCTCATGATTAACCTTTGGCGTAACCGCATCTGTACGCGAGAGAGTGCGTGCCTGCGCAGGTGGCCGAACCTAGAAGATCATGGTGGTAGCCGAGCCTATATGGTAGCCGAGCCCATAGGGGATTTAGTCCCGGCGAAACTCGTCCACGGTGCCACTTCCATGGTGGTGGTCAAGCTTGACACAAGTCCTTCCGTCGCTGGACGCCAGGGCGAAGGCAAAACCAGCGACAGAGGCTTTGGCCCATGCTGAGCCCTCTTGGCGTCGGGTATAAGGAGAGCGCATCGCCAGTGGTCGGCAAACCTTTGAGTGAGCCGAGCCCCGTCCTTGGTACGCGACCGGCGCTGAGGTGTGGACGGTCAGGTTCGGCCTGCTACAATAGCCCCTCAAACTCTGCCGTCGCCGAGCGTGCGGTAAGGATTGACAATAAGCGTGGGCCGAACCTTCTGATCGCCGAGCATGACTCATAGCTGCTACTAAAAAAACTAGCCGAGCCCTAACCACTTTTCAACAGACCGCCCTAGGCTGGAATCTATGGAGGGGCGCCAGGTGTCCATCTCTGATTGAGTGCGGTGGACATTTGGCACGGGTGAGGTTCTGCAGGGCTAACCTGTCGTCGCCACGCGTCGAGCATCCATTAGCCGCTAGTTCGGCGGTGTAATGATGGGCGGGAAATTCGAATCTCCAACCCTAGCCCTATATAAAGGGCAACGAGATGAGAGAGAGAGAGGTTACAAACTCTCTCTCTCTAGAACTCCATAGCCAGAGCTCCATTTCACGCCTGCTCATCTTCCAATCTCAATTTCTAGAGGATTCATCATCAGATCTTGTAGAAACTTCAGGTATCCACTCGAATCTTGTTTTTCCTCACTATTCTGCAGTTTTTATGCCTTTTTTACTGGGTTTCTGGGGATTCCTTGTTTTGTGTGAACAGTACGAGGGTCGAGATGAACGACTGTTCATCTTCGCCTCCATCCTGTTCTTCTGAGACCCAATCGTGTTGTTGGCTGGCTTTGGCCGACGTCGAGTGAGGCCGAGCCTTATGGTCTGAGCCTTCTATTTTGCAGAGCTTAAATCCTTGTAGGATGAAAACTGGGTGGGCCAGTAGGGTAGCCGAGCGTAGGGAGATCCTCATCTGTTGCCGATGATAAGGTTTCTCATTATTTTCTTGTGTTGATAGGTCTGGCTCACCCGGTTATAGTCATCTCTTCCGACTCTAAAAGCTCAGGGGACGGCTCTGGGGACTTGATACTCCGAGAATATTTGGAAAGGCACATGAGCCGACGCCAGATATCTTCAATCGCCTCGAATATGTCAGCCGACACGGGTGACTCCAACGCCGAACGCGTGTACGAGTACGGCGAAGAGGGGTTTATCACCGAGCCTGAAATTACGTTGACATCGTCCATTCGTTTCGAGGCTGAACCCCAACTCGGGCCAGAGGCCGAATCTAGACACCATGCGCAAGCCAATGCCGGCTCTCTAGGGCCTAGCGAGGCTTAGTCCGAGAACAACGAGGTCGTCGACCTCTACGAGAGGGGTCAGGTTTGCCCCCATGCCCACTTCTTTAGCAGAGAGCCTAGAGAGTATCAAGATTTTTGCCGAGAGTATAATATCCCCGACGACGTCGTGGTTAGTTAGGTAGCGAGCAACAGGATAAGGGACAAAAGAGAACACCGTCCCGAGCACATCACTCTGCCTTTGATGGCAATATGCGAGGCTGAACTGCGGTTCTCTCTCCACCCGTTTTTGAGGGAACTGTTGGCTCGGTTCAGCATTGTTCCCCATTATTTTGCCATCAACAGCTATCGAATAGTAATGTCTGTGATTTAGCTTAAGGAACTTCATGACTTAGAATTTACCGTCGCTGACCTCTTCCATACCTACATCATGTCGAGGCACGGCCAGACCGAGCGCTGATATTTATCAACACGAGGGAAAAAACAACCTTTGGTGGATGGGTTGCCCGACACTGATAAGTGGGCCAATTTTTATGTTGAAGTGAGTGGCAACTTTGAGTTCGACAGCCAATCCAACCGTAGGTTCAGTGTTCCAAAAGTGAAAGACTTCAGAGGTAGCTTGACCACCTCTGTCGATGTCGAACCTGGTTGTATTTACAAAGTTTTCAACCATTGAATATTGTTCCTTCTTGCAGATCACCGAGCCATAACAAAGACTCAGCAGTCTTTATTCGTTGAGGCACACGTTGATATCCTCTTGTCACAAGCTTGCAGAGATGCGCCGATGCTACTTGGTTACGAGCCGTCTTACAAGGGGAAGCTCAAGAGGATGGGAAAAGAGGCGAGGCCGAGCACAGAGGATGGACGTCGAGGGAAAAGGGCGGGTCCGCCAGGAGGTAGAAAGCAGTCGAGAGTCAAATTGCCGACGTTCAGGAAGTCAGCGGAGTTTTGGTTTCAAGAGAGTCGGCATGCCGAGCTCCCAGGTATTAACGTTCCACTTCAAACACTTGTACCCAAACATACCGGCGAGATGGGCTGACGAAATGTAGTCCGCGTTAATATCAGGGATGGCGCCGCTGTCCGTCAGAAAGAACCTGGGCTAGCCGAGCCTGTTGAAAAGAGGCAAAAGGTCACCCACGACTTTTTCCCGACTAAGCCGCTGACTCCCCTGCCAAGCGAAAAGGAGAGGACCGACTCATCGACTGCGGGTGGGTCGAAGGCAGTCCAGAAATCTTTGGGTTCGGCCGGCGCCGTCGCCGCTCAAGAATTTGCCCCATCTTATGCATTGGCCGACGGTAGGGTCGTTACGGTGGAAGATTTTGTCAAGGTTGAACCAGGGCTGGCCATTACGATGCTTCAAGGTTTGGCTTTGCCGAACGATATGCAAAAAATTCCTGAGGGCCTCCAACCGTGCCTTGTCCATGCCAGTGCTTATCTCGTCCAAGTATTGTTCGAAACCGGTCCTCTCTCCTTCATCATCATTACTTTGTTGCCTTGGCATTTCCGGGCTGATATTCTCTTTTTAATAGGCCGGACATTCTTTACTTCGGGAGTCAAAGGACGCCGAGCTCGTTTTGGCCGAACGCGCTTGCTTTCATGACGACTTGAAGGTCGAGCGGGAGAAGATGAGGAGCTACAAGGGCAGCCTTAAAATGGCGAAAGCTCAGGTCGCCGAGTTGGAAAAGGAAAAATATGAGATGGCGAGAAGCTGAAGAAGGTCGAGCGTGAGGTGGCCAAGGTCTTGAGGAGGGAGAAAAGAAAGATGAAGGAGGTGGATGTGGCGGCGTATCAAGCTGGCTTCTACCGAGCCGGGGCCGAGTACATGAGGGGTGCTCGGTCGATGGTGAATGATGCTATCAGGATAAGGGTCCCCATCTCCTACCGTACGGGGTATAAGGACAGAGTGAAGGCTGCTTGTGGAGTCATGCAGCTGGAGGCTGACATGAACCTGACAAAATCGATTCCAGCCTCAGTTACCCCCGAACTCGTCCTTCTGTACACTAAGGAGGAGTGCGCACCCCTCCCTCCCGAGGAGTGTCCCGAGAGTGAAGATGATGTAGAAGACCTCACTAAGACCAACGCCAATGCGGGAGATAGCTCAGGAGGGAAGGGAGATGGTGAGGGTGGTGAGAAAGTCGCTGGAGAAGCCAAGCGCGAGCCCATTAATGTCGACACAAACGCCGAGGCCGAGGCTGATGTTAATGTTGTTGCTCCCCGAGCTATTGTTAACGCTGAAGACGCTGCTCGAGGCTGAGGAAGAAACACTCGCAGGTTCCGGACTTTGGGTGGCCGGTTACCGTAGTTGACAACCCAGTATTTCAGTACTTGTTAGTTTTTGCTTTTCTTGTACTTGGAACTTTTTTGTTGGACTGGACAGATCCGAGCTCGGATTTTGCTGTTTTAGATGTAATTGTTTGTGGGTGTCGGCTTTGAACGGCTCGTCGAATCTTGAATGCATGATGTTGTTTTCTCTCCTATTTTTTGTTTGCAATGTTCTTATCTTTGGAAAATTTTGACATGCTTGTTTTGGAATGGTAGTTATCCGTAGCCCCTACTTTGGTCTGGGTTCGGCTAGGTAGTTGAATAATGGCCGAGCCTTGACCAAAGTATGATAATCGAGTAGAATTGTATTTGCCGCCAAGCTTGCCGTTATCCTCGGCCATCATTCTAGTGTAGTTGACATTATGTAAGCAACCAAAAGTTGGATGGGTGCCCATTCTTGTGGTTGGGGCTCGGCTAAGTTGCCAGCCCCTAGCCAAGGTTATGAGGTGTTTAACGTTTGTGGGTGGTTTGCTCACCAAAGCGTGAGTATAACCGGGTTGTAGCCGACCTTAATGTCTTGCTAAGCCGAATCGGGGCCTAAATTCCATCCATAATGTGCCTTTATGCTCGGTGGACCTGGTGTTTGTTGGTTCCTTCGTTGGGCAGCAATAATGGCCGAAGCAAGGGCGTAAGAGCCGTTTGTGGGTGTGACCGAGGTCAATGTTTGTGGTCGGCCGAGTGAGTTGAGGGAAAATATAAAGTAAGAAAAATGTATCTAAAATTGGAAAGGACAACGACTGCCAGACAAGATTCTTTCTTGATTTGACAAACATGAAATACAAGTTTAATGTAAAGGCTGAGGCCAAAGCCAATAAGAAGAGATTGACACGATGGTAGTTTAAGCCGACGAACATTTGATATAAAGAAAACCAGATAGTCAGTGGCCGAACATGAGGCATACTGTTGGTACTTTGATTCTGTGCATTCCACGGGTTGGTTAGGACTTTCCCATTCATGTCCTCCAGCACGTAGGCTCCTTCACCAACAATCTTGACAATGTGAAAAGGTCCCTCCCAGTTGGGCTTGAATTTCGTTTTCTTGTTGGCTTGCACAACTTTTCGCCAAACCAAATTGTCTGGCTTGAACGTTTTGACCTGCACGCTTCGGTTGTATCCTTTGGCCACCTGTTATTGGTACTCGGCGAGTTTCAGGCGAGTGTCATCACGCTTCTCTTCTGCCAAAATCAGCTCTTGTTCAATAGCTTCGTCGTTTGTTTTGGGTCGAATGTTTCGGTTCGGAGAGTAGGAAACTTCGATTCCAATGGGATCACGGCTTCCATGCTGAATGCCATTGAAAATAGTGTCTGGCTGGTGGAATGCCTTGGTGTAGAACGGTAGGCCCAAAGAATGCGGGGCAATTCTTCAACCCACTTTCCTCTTTTGGAGTTCAGCCGACGTTTGATGCCGGCACAGATGGTCTTGTTCATGGCCTCGGCTTGGCCGTTTCCCTGGGGGTAAGCTGGTTTAGAGTAAAAGAATCGTATCCCAAACTCGGCACAAAGGTTGGTGAGGTCCTTGTTGATGAACTGAGTCCCGTTATCTGAGACAATTGCACAAGGGACGCCGAACCTGGTGACAATGTTACGCAGACGAATCTCCGGACATCAGCTTCAGTGGTTGTCACAAGTGGTTCAGCCTCAACCCATTTGGAGAAGTAATCCGTTGCTGTGATCAAAAACTTGAAGCCTCCAGGAGCCGTCGGTAGTTTTCCCACAATATCGAGCCCCCATTGTGCAAAGGGCCAGGGACTTGTGATGGGGGAAAGGTTCTGAGATAGTTGTTTCGGGATGGGTGAAAAAAGTTGGCAAGGTCGACATCTGCGGACGACTTCTTTGCAGTCTTTCTTCATGTTCTTCCAAAAGTAGCCTTGGCTTATTGCACGTTGACAAAGTGAGGGGCCGCCATAGTGGCAGCCGCAGCTGTCTGAGTGGAGTTCGGCCACGATTTTGGGTACTTGTGTGGGGTAGACAACGAGGAGATATGGTCCAGAGATGGACTTCCTGTAGAGTTGGCCACTTTTGAAAAGCCAGTAGTAAGCGGCCTTATTTCTGACACGATAAGCCTCCTTCTTGTCTGTGGGTAGGATGTCGTGCTTGAGGAACGCCACGATCTCATCCATCCAACTTGGGCCGAGTTCTACGTTGAGTACCTCTGGAGTGGACTCGAAAGACGGGTGGTCAATACTGCCGAAGTTGATGGTTCTGAATTCTGAGGCTATAGAAGCCGAGGCAAGGCCCGCGAGTGAGTCTGCATGTGCGTTGTGCTCGCGGTTGATTTGTTCGATGCTGAAGTTGCAGAAGTGAGAGATGAGCTTGGCTACTGTAGCTTGATATTTCGACATTTGAGGGTCCCGAGCGTCGTAGTCACCGAGTACTTGATTAACGATGAGTTGGGAATCGCAATAAACGACAAGGTTGGTGACTTTCATAGCTATGGTAGAGCGTAAGCCAATGAGGAGGGCTTCATATTCGGCTTCGTTGTTGGTGGCGGGGAAGGCAATGTTGAGAGAGCTTTCGTGAAGTGTCCCACAAGGTGAGACTAAGACTACGCCTGCCCCAGCTCTGTTGCTGTTGGAAGCCCCGTCGACGTTTAAGCGTCAAGTCTCTCCTTGAAAAAGATGCCATGGCTTAACCGAGGGGTTTTGTTTGGCGACAGTAGGTGTAGTTGGAGCGTTGAGTGTTGCTGCATCCTCAGGAGTTAGTTCCGCTATGAAGTCGGCCAACACCTGGCCCTTGATTGCCGTTTGTGGCTCAAAGCTAATGTCAAAGTTTGCAAGTTCGACAGCCCATTTAGATACCCGATTGGAAAGATCTGCCTTTCAAAAGAGAGCTTTGAGGGGGTGTTCTGTTAAGACGGTAATTGGGTGGGACTGGAAGTAATGTAGTAGTTTTCTTGCCGTCGAGACGAGAGTGAGGGCTAGTTTCTCTAGAGGAAGATAGCGTGTTTATGCCGGGGGAAGTGTTTTGCTTGTGAAGTATATGGGCTTGTCATCAGTCCTTTCCCGGCGAATGAGGGCGGAACTGACCGTGTGGGCGGAGACAGCAAGATACAAATATAGAGTCTCGAATTCTTTTGGTTTTACCAGTAATGGGGCCGAGCTTAGGTACTCTTTGAGTTCAGCCAAAGAGGAATCGCACTTTGGGGTCCATTCAAAGCTGTGTCGGCTCTTGCCTTTTAATGCATGGAAAAAGGTGTGGCATTTATCGAAGGACTTGCTGATGAACTGGTTCAAAGCAGCTGCCATTCCAATGAGCCGTTGTACTTCCTTGATTGTTCTTGGAGGCCGCAAATTTGCAATGGCTTTGATTTGGTTGGGGTCGGCTTCAATACCGCGCCTGGTAACCAAATGCCCTAGAAACTTTCCGACACTCACGCCGAACACACACTTATCAGGGTTTAAGCGAAGCTTGTAGAATTTGAGGATGTCGAATATTTCTTTCAACTCTTGGAAGTGGTTGCTCTCCTTCTGACTTTTGACGACAAGGTCGTCGACATAGGCTTCCAAAGTGTGGCCAATTTGGGCATGCATCATCTTGAATATGGCACGGTTGAATGTAGCACAAGAGTTTTTGAGGCCGAATGGCATAACGCGGTAACAAAAAATGCCATAAGGGGTGATGAAGGCCGTTTTTTCCATGTCATCTGGGTCCATGGCTATCTGATGGTAGCCACGGTAGGCATCGAGGAAGCATAGCCGAGCATGTCCCGCTATTGCGTCAACCAGTTGATCGATCTTGGGGAGTGGAAACCAATCTTTTGGACAAGCATCGTTAAGGTTGGTGTAGTCAACGCAAACTCGCCATTTGCCATTTTTCTTCTTAACGTCCACCGTGTTTGAAAGCCAAGTTGGGTACTGCACCTCTTGGATGGCGTTAGCTTCCAGTAGCCGCTTTACTTCGTCTACTACGGCGTCGGCATGTTCGGTGGCCGACCGCCACACTTTCTGAACTACTGGCTTCGCATCTTTTTTGACGTTGAGAGAGTGGCAGATGAAATCTGGGTCAACCCCTGACATCTCGTTGGGGGTCCATGCGAAAACTTCTATGTTATCATTGGATATTTTATGAGCAACTACAGTAGGAATGCAACAGGAATTCTGAAACTTTCTATGGTTCCTTTCCAACCAAATATGATTTACAAACACTGTGAACACCAGTTTTGCAATGATGTTGGCCAAAGATTTACCTCTCAAGTTAGAAAGGCAATCCACCCAAGGCTGCCAAGCTTGATGACCATTCATATGGGGGGTCTAAGGGGACAATAAGGTCCTGATTTGGGTGGCCATTGAGCAATCAAAAAAGAGATGGGCATGGTTCTCTATAGCATGGCAAAATGTGCATTGGGATAAGGATTTGAGGGCCAAACATAACAAGCCTATCCTCAGTGTTTAACCTATGCAAAAGGGCAATCCAGGTGATTAGGCTACACCTTGGGATATGTCCAGGAAACCACACAACTTTATGCCATGCAACTATGGGAAACTGGCTTCTAAGGTTGTCCCATAGGGATGAGATAGTGAATTTCCCAGAAGTGTTGAGTGTCCACTTGCATGAATCCTTGGCAGTAGGATTAAAAGCAATATTATGCAATTGAGCTTTGACCTCATTGAGTTCAAGAGTCTGAGTGATAGGGAAGGCCCATTGGTTGTTGTGAATTATATCATGGACAGTGGCTTCCTTATTAATCCCAGCATCATAAACAATTTTCTGGCCAAACCTTGGGAGTAAGGGTCCTAGGGGATACCAATTGTCATACCACAAAGAGGTAGACATTCCATCTCCCAGCTTGTACCTAATAAAAGGCTGAACAAGGGACCTCAGAGATAGAATTTTCCTCCATACCCAGGAGGTATCACAGGGGACCTTGACACACCAAAAACTCCTACCTTTAAGTAAATAAGACTTAACCCATTGGCACCACATGGATTGTTTACCTCCAGACACAAGGAACCAAATGTGCTTAGCAATAGCAGATTTGTTCCATATTTCCAAGGACTTAAAACCCAGACCACCTTCTTTAACTGGGGAACACAGTTGCTCCCAAGAGACCTTGGCTCCAGAGGTTTTTAGATCAGGTCCAGTCCAGAAGAAGTCTCTTAAAGTAGCTTCCACCTCTTTAATGACTTTCTTAGGAATGATGAATAGAGAGGACCAATAGGTCTGCATGGAGAACTCGAACTCTATATTTACTGCGAGTTAGGGCTTAAAACCAGAATATTTAGTTTTTAGAAACCCAAAAATTGGTCTCTATCTCTCACACACACACTCTCTCTCTCTCTGCGTTTGAACTTATTTTGGGTTTGTGAAAAAAAATTGGGTTTTTTATTTTATTTTTCTGCTTTCGGAAAATTAGTTTTTTTTTGTTGTTGTTGTTGGTAATCTCTAGTATTATTTAATAATTTCCATACAAAAAAATGGGGTATCGTGCTTAAGTGTGCCTCATTTCATAAACACTCATTTAGTGTATAAAGCAAGCAAGAGTGAGGAAAATGGGGTGTTAGCTCATGCCGTAGGTAGATAAGGAACATGCCATCAGTTTGTTTGCTACATTTTGCTTTACACAAATTTGAAGTAGTTTTCCCTGGACATGTTAAATTAGATGTGTGCCTCATCCTAGAAGGCATTTTTTGGCACAAACCTAGTAGTTTCGGAATCTTATTTAAATATATCTCTAATCAAACCTGCTACTTTGAACATTCTACATTTCTGTTGAGTCTTGGGATCTTGAGTCCTAGACCATGTTCTCTGTTGTGAACTTCCTGTGGTCACTAATTCTAGTTTTAAAAAAACGTAATTCTAATACTATTCGATTTGATAGTCTTTGCTATTTCCAGTTACACATTCTTAAAGAGGAAATGAGTTTGAACTATACTAAAGAAGGAACAAAGAAAGAAATGGAACAAGAACATATTTCCAATGTCAATCCAACCCCCATGGATGATATACAACTACTCTCATCGTCATCTTCTCTACCGTGTCAGGAGTCTGCTAATTCTTCTGAAGGACTTTACACTCCTCAAGTTAAAAAAGAAGTTATACCGATAATTACACAACAATTTAAAAGCTTAGAGGAGGCTAAGAAGTTTTACAACAATTATGCATTTAAAGCTGGTTTTAGTATACGAATCCATTCTAGCAAGACGGATAAAAATGGTGAAACCATTAGGAAAGAGTATGTTTGTTACAAAGAAGGGGAGAGTAAAAGTTCTGCGGCCACTCAACGACAACGGGGTTTTAACTAGGGAGAAATGTGGTGCAAAACTAACAGTCGTAAAAAATGGGGAGGGTGAAGGGTTTATTGTCACCCAATTTGTGGAGGGGCATAGCCACGCTCTCACGACGCCAAGAAAGGTGCATTTTCTTGAGATATCATCATCGATTGTCAGTTGCACAAAAAGCGTTAACACAACAACTAGCAGCTGCAAATGTGTCAACCAACCAACAAATGAGTGTTTTAGAGTTGCAAGCCAGAGGTCTTGAAAATGTTGGATGTTTAAGATGAGATATTTATAATTCTCAAAGGGATGCGAGAAAATATTTAGATGGACATGACGCCAACATGTTGAAAGAGCATTTTGAGACTGAAAAAGAAAAGAATCCAGGTTTTACATATACAATCGAGGAAGATGATGAGCACAGGATGACTCATTGTTTTTGGGCCGATGCTACCTCTAGGAAGTCATACCAATATTTCAGGGACGTGGTGGTCTTCGATACGACATACAACACAAACAAATATTCCTTGATCTTTGCAACTCTATTAGGGGTTAACCACCACGGGCAGACAACGCTTTTTGGGTGTGCTTTCTTAAGCGACGAAAAAAGGGAATCCTTTGAATGGCTTTTCAAGAAATTCTTGAAAGCGATGCCTGGAACACCGCCCAAAATGATCATAACTGATCAAGATCCGGCAATGACAAAAGCAATTGCCAATGCTCTTCTGAATACGTTTCACAGGTATTGCATTTGGCACATTGTTAGTAAATTTTCTGAGAAATTAGGTGCATTTTTTGGGGGTAAATTAGCTTGAAATTAAAAGAGGTTAATCGAATGTACAGCCTACAAGGGGCATACCCCAAAAGAAAAATAAAAGGAAAAAAGAAAAGTGAAAAAGGTGTGATAAACAATGCACAACCCGCATATAGAGTAAAGTAGATTAAAGTAAATAACAAAATGCAATGTGATTTGTTATCATACTCCATTGTACTATCCATGAGGAAGAAAGCACAACGGGGTATGATACATAAGTAAAACAAGTAGTAATGATGAAATGAAAGCTAACTACTACTTGTCACAGCCTTCCAGGCTAGGCTATAAGATAAAGTAGTCGCAATCGAAAAACACCCGTCTGATGAACCATCACTGAGGAATTGCAGCAACATAGCACCTCAGCATTGAGGGGACCGAACAGCTACTACAGAGAAACTAGGTACAAATAAAAGGCTCGATCTGGTGATGACGGCATCTGGCAGGAGGCCCAACCCTGCACATCACGCCCAATCCGACCAATCTACTACTCACTCAACCCAATTCCTGAGGCTCGCCAGAAAACAACCCGCCCTCAGCCAAATACCAAGCACCACAATCGCCAGAGATGGGATATGAAGACCAAGATTCTAAAACTTCAAACTAACCTAGTGAGTCGAACGCAATACCCACCTCTAAGAGAATAGCTACTACAGAGGGACAAGGCTCCGAGAAGAGGCTCGAACTAGAGATGTCTGCATCCAACAAGGCTACCCCTTAAATACCCTACTGCTTGACGATTTCCTAATCCTAAATTAATGGGTTACCCCAAGCGTAGGGGCGGAAATCGACGTAGCACAATATCCAGTAAGTCAGGAGTCGAATCCACAGAGATGGTGATGTGTGTTGACTAAAAACTTGGGTTGTTACTGATTAAACTGGCTCTTAGGTAGCCAGCCACTCCTTGACAATTGATTGAGATTTAACTAAAACCTATAAATTAATTGTACTTTTCAAATAATTAAAAGAAAGATACGGTCGTGGGGTTCATAGCACTCGCAACCAATCGGATTAACCTGCTCCATTCAATATTCTTAAAACATTCGATTTTAGTGAGAAAAAGATACCCCGAAAGATGCGAATCCTTATGGTCGCCTACTCGCCGTTCACCCATGCGCAGTGAAGAATGGGTTTTGGACCCCCGTTCCCCCGTTCACATAGGCTCCGACGATGCCCAGGTTCATCTAACGAATGCTCTTTGTTAACCTAAAATTGTTTTTTCTTTATTGTTTGAAAATAGGAGCAGTATCCGAACTGGTCACGGCATGCTAATCACCCCGCGACCCTACCTATACAACTATTTACTAATCATTGCGCAAGAAACAGAAGAAACCCTAGATTGTATCATGCTTCTATTGCTTGAGATGAAAATAAACGAGAGATCAATACTAAACAAACACAAACAAATAACTTTAATGAAGAACAAAAATCGATACGAGTTATCGAACTATGAATACTTGAACAAAACTCCAAGAACTTGAAAAGAAAAGAGCTCTGAAGAAAAACACCGTAATCTAAAGCTGCAAAATAAAATCAGAACAATCCTCCTGAAGACAACAGTCAGCAGCCCGTTCCTCCCCTTTTATATGTTGTTGTACCAATTAATGAAACCCTATATTATGTTGCACGTCAAAACCGTGGGCCACATTAGCTGTAGAGAATTAGCTTAAGCCTAATTCTTTCACTTGGCCCCAACAGTTAATCAATAAACATTGGGCCCACCCAATTGATTTGCAAGTCATGTTCGCCAGTACTCATGCCCGTGTGCTGGATTAAGTTCAGTGCTAAACTCCTCACTCCATATTGACCTCCAAATGAACTAACTTCAAACACCGTTTAATATTTCTATTTTGCATATTCCTTTATTAAATCCTTCAAATATCTATAACACAAAAATTAAGCATTAAAACACCAAGTAATAAAATAAATAGACTTAGCAATGATAAATTAGGGAACGCTTATGTGAACATTTATGCACCTATCACCTGCACACCACGCCCAATCCTACCAGACTACTACTCCCTCAACCTAATCCCCTAGGCTCGCTATAAATGAAAAGTGAGACAGAACAAGAGCCTCAACCATTAACAATGCATAACCACCGAATCATCTGGAACGAAAAGAGGACACAAAATCCCACAGTAGAACCAAAGCTGCCCTTAACAATCAGAGCACAGGACAATCTAATCAACGAGGATGTATTTGGCATATAAACAACATTATTTGAAATTCAGAAAATGTATTTGGAATTCCGAGAGCCCTGAGGAGTTTGACGCAACATGGGCCTATGTTGTAGGAAAATCTAACATGTCCAGCAATCCATGGTTGCAGTATATGTATGAGATTCGTGATAGATGGGTTCCTGCATATACGAAACACATTTTCTCTACCCACATGACAAGTAGTCAAAGAGCTGAAATTTCTCATTCATTCTTCAAGACTTATGTGTCTGAAGATAATTCAATGTTGGATTTTGTGACACAGTCCGATAGGGCACTTGCACGTGTACGACATAATGAATTGGATTTGGACCACAAGGATATAAATGAGAAGCCAATCTTGAAAACGGCATGTTTGATGGAAAAAAGAATGAGTGAATTATACACACTTCATGCATTTAAGAAATTTTAGGAGGAACTATTTCAAGTTGGTGCCTATGTGGTTAAGAAATTTTATGAGGATGAATATTGTTGTGTGTGGAAGGTTCAGAGGGAAGAAATGGAAGATTCGAGAAGTCATGAGGTTTCGATAGACAATTCATCGAACCATGTGAGTTGCAGTTGCAAGATGTTTGAATTCGATGGTTATCCATGTCGGCACATGTTGGCGTACTTGTTCATAATGCAGATTAGAAACTCCCTTCTAAATACATCTTGCAGAGGTGGACTAAAACAGCAAAATCGGGCAGAGTTATGGATGACTTAGGCAGTAATGTTAAAGAAATATGTGGCAGTTCAATTTTTGTGAGGCGACAAAGTCTCTTCCAACTTGCTTCTACAATTATTGATGATGCTGTATTAGATGAAGAAGGAACTGAAGTTGTGCGAGAAGCTTTGCTATCTAGTCAAAAGAAGATTGCATTGATGAGGAGTTCTCGCCAAGATGGTTCAACGAGTTCTATCCAATTGCCTATTTCTCTCGGAAGCCAACTTGGTTTGAAAGAACCACTTAAAGTTAGGGCAAAGGGTTGTGGTAAGCGTTTAAAAGGGGGGAAAGAGAAGACCGTCAAGAAAAGTAGGAAATGTCATGGTTATGGGTTAACGGGGCAGTCGCATGACAAAAGAAATTGTCCAAGTGAAATACGCACTTCAAATATACATTGAATATGACTGTGCATGGTTTGAATGCTAATTTTATTTGTGTTTCAGGAACTACATGGGTTTGCGGATATGGAGATAAAATTAGGAAGGCATATAGAGACATAGAGGTTGTAATGACTTGGAAGATCTTGGGTTAACTTAACTGAACTTAAATGGTAGATGATAGCTGTATTTTGTTTTATGGACTTAGCATTTGGCATTGTATTTCAGTTGTTTATGGTTTAAATGGTAGATGATGCATATGGTTGGTAGTGGTTTAAGGACTGTAAATGGTAGATAAAAACTGTAATGGTCTATTTTATCACTGGATTCGGAGTTTGGAAAAACAGGGGAGGAGAGAGGTTGCTCGCTGGAATGAAGGTTGTAGTATTGCTTCTGTTTTGGTTATGAAAACAACTGTCCATTTTTTTTGTTGGTAGTGAATGGTCGATGAGAGGAATGTTGGACTGGATAATTTTGTTGGTTTTGTCTATTGAGATTCTCATTTTTCGATGGTCTGTAGTACATTTGGTTCATGGGAATTGATTCCCTTAGTGGTTGCAAATGAGCTCCATCTAAATTTACGATGTATCCTCTATTTGAAAAAAATTAGTGATTTTCCAATGCTATACAAGTGTAAAAGTGATCTTCCAATCTACATTTCGATGAGATTTATATGCTTTTATGATCTGGAAAACGTAAGGTTACATAACAATGTTGGTGAATGTTGGGTTTTGTAAAAAAAAAGTTCCCCAAATACAGCTACGAAGTAATCTATGGATCATTTAATGCAACCTATTTTGGTGTTCTATATGGCATCTATAAGGAGTGCAATACTTGAGGATACACACATTTTTTTCTATATTTGTCCAGAGAGCACATTGAGATCCAGAGAGCACCATCTCTCTTCCTCTATTTGTCCCATTTCCTACTGATGCTGCTAGTGTTAATTGGGCAGCCATTTTTTGCCCCATTTTTCCTGTTTTTTCAACCCCTGAGGTTCCCATACAACAACATTGGAACCGTGTCCTCAAGGTAAAAGAATTATAATTAACTTGTTCGAAAAATTCCCACTCTTAGCACTTCCAACTTCTATGGGAAAAAACATATCTAAGCTAAAAACTCCATAATCAGTAATCACACAGCAAGCTAAAAACCCTTTGTCTTCTCATAATTATAAACACCAATTGTCAAACTGAATAGAATGAAATAGAAAGACTGCAACAATAAAGAGAGAGTAATAGAAACTAGACAGAGAAGAGGGCAGAATAATGTAAAGATACACATTTCGCCTCATTTTTCCTATCCATGAACATTCTAATTTAACAGACTAATTAACCCAATTTGCCATAAATGTACCACATAACATAGAAAAAAACAACCCAAACAAAATTCCAGTTCATTTCCCCCCATTCCTCACATGCATTGCATCAATCTCCTTTTGCATTGCTTCTATCTTCATCTGCATTGCTTCAATCTTCATCTGCATTGTGATTGTTGTCCTTTGTATTTCTTCACTAATGATCATGGATACTGAATTCTCACATTGTTCAACAATCGTCACAGCCTTTGTTTTTATTCGAACCATCATTGGCCCCAAATCAGCCCTTTCTTGCAAAATACATGGCTCATACCAACAAAAAAAACCACAATCCAAGTTTTTTGACTGTCAAAAAAGAACACAATAACAAAAACTTAGGGTTTCAGCTCCAACGAACAACAAGAGAATAAATTGGGCCAATGTATGCAGCTCACCTTATACTTTGCACATCCGAAGAACCTTCGACCTGGGATCTTTTGTGTTCCAGATTTTCTCAATGGTGATGGTTCTCCGCAAAAACAAAAGATCCAAAAATCGGGATCACCACTTCCATTGTTATCCGAACTACTTCCTTCCATGAAATGGGATATGGATAGAGGGAGGGGGATTCAAGAGGAGAAATCTTAACTCCTGAATTCAGAAAATGAATAACCAATAGTCAAATGGAAATTTCAACATCAACAAATCGACAACAATTCTAATTTTCCTGGCATTAACCTTGACGCAATGACTAGGAAGCAAGCATATACCCAGACAAAACAATTGTCCTTTCAAGGCAACTGACAAGAATATTTGAAGCACTTAGAGCAAGTTTACCAGAGTAGCAAAATTACCTTTTGTAGCTATTTTATCCATTCAAGACAAAGAAAAGGGGCTGCAGCAGATTAGCCAAACAGAGAGGTATTTCCCATTTATGAATAGTACTTCTCTATTTTTTGAGCACAACTGTTCACAAGGTAAGTGTTAAAATATTATTTCTTTCTCTCTCCTCCAACCAATCTCTCGTAGGGGTAAGCATGGTCCGGATTGGTTCGGTTTCATACTAAACTAAGAACCAAACCAATACTTACGGATTATGAATTTGGAGAACCAAACCAACCCATAAAAGGCATAAAACCAAACCAATCCAAACCATTTAAATACGGTTTGGTTTCGGTTTTAAACCACGGTTTGCTTTGAACTAAGTTATTGTCTTCAAAAAAATATTTAAAGTACTTAACATTATGAAGATAAATTACAAAAAATACATATATTTAAACCAATTCCATTCAAATTATTAAAACACACTAATATATATTAACCAACTAATTAAGAGTAGGAAACCAAAAATTGCCTCAAGTCTTAAACTAAGAAAATAAAATGCTGGTAAATCACTTAAATGAACCAACTAAGAATACCAACTACTAAATATCTTAAGATACTTTAACCAAACAAAATGCCAAAAATAATTTCTAAAACTATTGAATTGAAATGAGGTAGCAAAAGGGCAATAGTAGTAGCATGGTAGAAACCAACTTGTGATATCACTTTACATCAAGATTCATATTATTTTCTTGGCAGTGAAGGAAAATTAAATATTGCAGTGAATTTAATGGAATCAATAAATTAATAAAGTAGTTGACTAAAAGCTCCCATTTTATTGGGTGAATCATAATTAATTTATATATGTGTGTGTGTGTATGATACGGTTCGGATCGGTTTGAAACCATAACCGTAAACGTGAATCCATAAACCAAACCATAAAACGCGGTTTCTAATTTTTTGAAACCGTGACCAAACCATACTACTAAAAATCCAAACCAAACCCTCCGGTTTGGATTGGTTTGGACTGGATTTACGGTTTGACGGATTTTTTTGCTCACCCCTAATCTCTCGTTCTTCTCTCTCTCTCTCTCTCTCTCTCAACCAGTGCTCATCACCATGAAACAAAATTCTTCCCTTATTTGAATCATGCTTTCCTATGGGTTTGATTTTGACGGGAGATCTGCTGAAAAATCAAAGTGGTTGAAAGTTGAAACTCCATTTTGACCAGACAAAACTCTTCTGTCTTGACGAGAAGAAGCTTCAACTCCGGCGAACACAGTCCGGTGGAAAAAAGAAACGGACTTGTTCCTCCACTGCCCACAAATCAATTTGATAAAAACCCAGTTTTCAGCACAAAAAAGGGGAAGAAACTCAGGGGGAAAAATTGATAAAGGAAAAAAGTGGAAGAATGTATATTTTAATTGGTGTTAGGTAAAATAGATAGTATTGGTGTAGTTGTGGAAGAAAAAGGTGATAGCTAAATTGGAATTGTGAACTATTGACATGGTATTTTACCAAATCATTGGTGTACATGCTCTTACAAATGCATAAGCTACAAACTTTCCAATGGCATCCTTTCCAACCGTTCTCAGAACTTTATCACGAGCAGCCAGTAGCACAACAATACGGTTTATGCCACAAAATTCCTGCTTCAAACCAATCCAGCCAACACAAAATACATGGAACTCTCAGTTATTGTTACTCTCAATATTGTTACTGTCAAACCCTAACTCAAAGAAAATATAACAAAGAAAAATTATAATTTTACCAAGAATGGTTTATCATAGATTTCGAAGCCCTAATTTATGGGTTTCCTCTAACAGTTCTGAAATCGAAAATAACTAAAAACGTAACCCTAACTTTAGCAAAAATTCTGACTATAGCAAGAACGGTTCAATCGAAGTCCCAATTTTTGGGTTTCTGAAAACTAAATATTCTGGTTTCAAGCCCTAAATCGCAGTAAATATAGAGTTCGAGTTCAATCGAGAGAGAGACAGAGGTCGAGAGAGAGAGAGAGAGAGAGTGACCTTGTTGTTCATCTTTGTTTTCCAGAGCTACGTCTTTGTTCTTCATTCTTCATCAATCTGGTACAAAATAAGGGGAAAAAACCCCTAATTTACAGTCCGGTTGAGAGAGATAGGAGCCAGAGATTCGAGATTCAAGATTCGAGAGAAAGATAGAGATACCTGTTGGGCTTCTATGTTCTTCTTCGTTCTTGGCTTTGATCGATTTCTTCATTTGTCTTCGCTCTCTCTCTCTCTCTTCTTCTTCTTTCTCTCTCTCTCTTGAGCTCTCTTTGGCAGCAGAAAAAGGAAAATGATATTGGCACTCCAAAAATTGATGCAAGTACTCCAAAATCAGTGTAATTCCAAAGTCAAATTTTCTTTGTTTTTTGGAGTGCCTGCTTCAATTTTTGGAGTGCCAATATCATTTCCCAAGGAAAAATGGGAAAACTTTGGGAAGAATGGGTTTTAGGCATTTTAAAACCCTTGTCGTTGGATTTAATCCAACGGCTGTCCTTCGAGTCCCACACCAACTTCTCATCCGGGATCCCTTAGGAGATCCTCTGTGTGTGTATATATATTAAGTTGGCCTTCATCGAACAAAAATCTTAACTCCGCCACTGACGTTTGAAATGGCCGTGGATATTACGGTACAAGTACAACATGGCCTTTATTTCGGCTTTCTTTTTTCTTTTCTTTTTACACTGGTAATGAAAAAAAAAAAACTATATTCTTTCAAAAGTCACTCCTCCTCTCAGGCTCTCATATCTACCTCTAGCAACAAAATGATGTTATCTGGTAGGACAACGTGCGACACCATTGTATCCTCTTACTCCATGCTCACATTGACAAGTCTGTCCGCAGTTCTATTTCCTTCCCGGAATTTATGCTTTAGTGTGCATCCTGTGGGTAGGGATGGCAATTTGAACCGAACCGATGGGTACCCGAACCGTAACCGAAAATTTTCCCCGAACCATAACCGAAATTTTCCCCGTGGGTACGGATATGGTTGAAGGTAAGAAATAACCGTTCGGGTTCGGTTTGGTTATGGTTTGTTTGCTACCCGAACCGATCCCCAAACCGAACTGTACCCGATCCCCGAACTGAAACTTTGAAATTACAAAATTACCCTTTATACATATATATAACATAAAAGCTTATTACGCTTCTAGGGTTCCCTAGAGCTGCGCTTCAGATTTCTGTTCACCTCTCTCTCTCTCTCTCTCTCTCTCTCTCTCTCTCTCTCT